>QKQZ01019762.1:0-21893 GCA_003595255.1 Solenopsis fugax
ATAGCGAGAAGACGACTTCGCATGTAAACAGGATTTAATTATTTTATAGGTCTCCATTAATCATATACGAAAGCGGGAAGACGACATCGCGTGATTAAATAGTGCCTAATTCTCTCATGGGTCTTCATTAGAATCAGCCACGAGAGTGGGAAGACGACCTCACATGATATATAATGCTTAATTCTTTAATGGATCTTCATTAGAATAAGCCTCGTGGGCATGAAGACGACTTCGCATGGTAAATAATGTCTCATCCTCTCATGTGTCTTCATCAGAATCAGCCACGAGAGCGGGAAGACGAGTTCGCATGGTATATAATGCTTAATTCTCTCATGTTTCTTTACTAGAATCAGTTACGATGGCGGAAAGACGACTTCGCATGATCTATAATGCTTAATTCTTTCATGTTTCTTCGTTAGAAACAGTCACGGGAGCGGGAAGACGACTTCGCATGATCTATAATGCTTAATTCTTTCATGTTTCTTCATTAGAAACAGTCACGGGAGCGGGAAGACGACTTCTGTTCAGACATTAGCGAAGGTGTGTGCAGGCGCTTAGCAACGGCGGAGTCAACGTCGCGCTTAGCAGTGTGTTTGGTTTCGTTTCAGTTTTTGCTTGTATTTTTGCATTTATTAGATGGTAAAATAGCCGTGCATTGAAATCTCAGGTAGCTCAAAAAAACTCTGAATACGCATCTACCAAGGGGCACCTGGCGAAGCGCCACGGTATCTGTCTCATTTGCCGAAGAAAGCCTTGCGAAGCGCAACGGTGTTCTTTCTCACTTGCACCAAGGAAGCCTGGCGAAGCGCCACGGCAGCTTTCTCACTTGCATGCAAGCAAGCCTGGCGAAGCGCCAAGGCAGTTATCCTACTCGCACTCAAGAAGCCTTTACGAAGCGTAACGGCGGCCATCTCGCTTTAACACGTAGAGCCTTGCAAAGCGCACAGACAATACCTGAATAACGTTTGGGACCTTTGGAAGCTCAAAGGTTCTTCTTTTGCATCTTTCTATCCTACCAAAGGTATGATCCAAAATATACATTTCGCGTTGAAATCATAAAGCAAGCGACGATCAACGTGTTTTCTTAAATAAACGCTGAGAGAATCGCTTAAAATCAGCGGTGATAACCGGACTAAGCTAAAAGAATACATATTTTGGAGTTATGTAAACCTTTTTAATTTTTACTAATGTTATTGTTATCGATCTTACTTTTCCTATTTTCTTTTCTTATTTAACACCAGAATTATCAATTATTTTTCACATGTATGCTATTGACATATGCAATTTAATTCTTGTGCTTTCGAAATATATGCTTATTCTATAATTATGTTTTAAATATCTGTATATTCATGATAACGCAATTATAATTTCCCTTTCTTTCGATTAATAAAGTTGTGTTCTTGTAACACATTCTGTTAATAAAAGCAGTGTTTAACCCAATCGCCTTTCTTCCTATTTGCACATCATTTTCCTTAAAAAGAATTAAGTTAGATTTTACAGTCCGTTCTTTTATCACATAAAATAAACCTTTCAACAACTTCGCATATAAATAATGCCTCATTCTTTTATGAGTTTTCATGAAAAACATTTAAGGAGAGGGAAGACGGGTTGTCATGTAAATAATTCTTAATTCTTTTATAGGTTTCCGTTAATCATTTACGACGGTCGGGGAGACGGGTTCGCATGTAAATAAAGTCTATTTCTTTTATAGGTTTCCATTAATCAAATACGAGGGCGGGAAAACGTCTTCGCGTGTAAATAATGCCTAATTCCTTTTAAGTTTTCATGAAAATCAGATACGAGGGCGGGAAGACTTGTTCGCATGTAACTAATGCCTAATTCTTTTATAAGTTTTCTTGTTAATGATATAATATATAAAAGACGAGTTCGCATTTAAATAATGCCTAATTCGTTTATAGGTTTCCATTAATCATATTGGTCGCTAGTTTTCCAACCAACTTCGGTAATTTTCATTACAAATTACAAAATTTATATTAATTATTTATATTTTTTTTAATTATATTTCTATATTACACACTTTGTTTTATATTTTTATATTATATATTTACAAAATATAATTTCTTTTTATAAATGGTCAAAATGTTTGCTCAAAATACTTTCATAAATAACTACTACAGAATCGTCGATATTTAAGATTGCCGCTTTTAGTGTGACGTAAGCTTAAACGAAGTTCCTGATTCGGCGCATTCAGAAATATGCGCAAGTGCATACCCTTGTCTTTATACCATGAAGCTACCTATCTATGTTTCTATTGTCATTGCTCCGTTCGATGACGTAGTGCTGCCATATTTTTTCTGTGGGGGCCTGTTAGGGGGTCAATCGACGAATTGTTGGTGTTCGGAGATGGCCGTACAAGATGGTTTGTGATAACCAAATGGTGCGCGTGATAAACGATTGAAGAAGAGATTGGAAACAGGGCGCGTCGTTTCGGCAAATATACTCGTACCGATGTAACGGTCATTTGGAAACAGCGAGAAAGAAGCCTTTTTCTCGAAACAGCTTCCTGCGCGATCGGGTAACTTTACGTCACGAGTCCGTGTTTCGCGAATGGCAATGTGGTGTGTGTCGTGACGAGGTTATAAACCTGAAATTTAGAACGATACGTGACCGCTCGCTACGACGAGTCTTACATCGTTAGACAACTTTAACGACGTAGCGTAGCCGTACGTCGCTCTATTCTAGTACATTGCGCGAGAGATGTTTCTTTGCGTTTTTATCAGAATCCAGATTCCATTCGCAAACGCGGTGTCTATCTCGGTGCACTATTTTTACCCTTCTGTGCTTTTTTATTTAGGCGCGTTTCTCTTGTTGCATATTTTCACCGTTGAATATTTCGTCTATCTTTATAGCAGTTACGTAATTTCCAACGTGAATGATCGACCGGTATGGACGACCGAGAGCGAGAGGAATGAAACTAGAATGTTTCGTGCGTTTTGTCGCAATTTGCGTATCGATAGATTCATGATGCAAAAAGGATTAATGTAGCTAAAAGGAGTCTATTCTTGTTTCATACATCCTCCATACCTGTTGACGAATTAGATTTTTTTTTTTAACTTTATCATTTTCTTTGCAAGTACGATATTTATATTGAATCAGGATTGTAAATAAAGTTTTCGAATTGTCGGAATAATAGGATATTTAGGATACTCTGGCCAAAAATAAAGATGGAAAAAAGATTGTGCTTTTTATACTTTTACATTCCACTTTTTTAGTTTCTCATTCCAGCTAGTTTTATTTTTCCATTTTTTTTTTTTTTTTTTCTTAATTTTATTAATATGCGTTTTTCAATGTATTTAACTTTAATTATCCCTTTGTGTCTCGCTTCTTCCTTGTACTTTTTTCTATAACCTTTGATTTATGACAAGAAAAAGACATGTAATGACTGAACGGTGTAAAAATAAGAAGTTGGAGTTACTTTATTTTTATTGAGTAACGTGATAAACCTCTTGTTGCAATTAGAATTTATTCTAATTGCAACGAGAGGTGTATTCTATTTTTATAAGAAAAGTGGATGTTTACAGACCTTACAGACATGTTTCAGCTATATGTGTGATGTGGAATGTGACGGATGGTTGCGAGCGAAATGTAAAGATCATTAAAGGAATCGCTTGTATATTTTATAGGAATTTCATCGAGACATAATGTGGTATAAGGAGTTTAAGACGAGTAACGACAATGGAAATATCAAGTTTAGATTGTGGTAAAAGAAAACAACCTTGTCGACAAAGCGACATGTCAGATTCGTCGCGGTATCTTTATGGCCATCTCCCTCCTGACATTATGCCGAAAGGACTTACCAACAATGGTAACGACATACCGTATCGCGCTAGATATAATTTTATAAAAGATTGCTTCAACTTGCGTTATAGATGTATGCTCTTTCGCATATGTGTACACATATAACGAGAGGCATGTACTTGTATGTGAGAGAACGCATTTATTTCTGTATTTTTACTATTTTTAAATCGTTAACCAATATTTATATTTGACTTGAAAATGTGCTCTTTAGGCATAGGAGGAAAAATACGTCAACTTGAAGGCCTGTTTATCGGTGGTTCTGCCCAAGGTGGACGAGTGGGTCATGCTGTTTCGATCGAGACGCTCATCGACGTCTTACTCGTACTCTATGACGAATGCTGTAATTCTTCGTTACGCCGTGAAAAGACCGTTTCTGATTTTATCGAGTTTGGTAAGTGATTGTGTTTTTTGAATCTCATTTCGATAAAGTGCCGACTCACCCTTGACTCTGTCTAGTCACTCGCGTCCGTCAGTTACACGTCGTATTGATTTTTTGCAGTAAAACCGATAACTTCTTGCATCAAGAACTTGCAATTGACAAGGGAAGACTTTGAAATTGTCAAGGTGATTGGTAGAGGTGCTTTCGGAGAAGTATGCGTCGTAAGAATGCGCGGCTCGGACAAAGTGTTTGCTATGAAGATTTTGAATAAATGGGAGATGTTGAAACGTGCCGAAACCGCATGCTTTAGAGAGGAAAGAGACGTCCTGGTGTATGGTGACCGCAGATGGATCACGAATCTGCATTATGCCTTTCAAGATGACAATAACTTGGTAATCTTACCTTGCGTCGCGTACTCGTTGCGATACGAGATATCGACCGATTATTACTTCTTTTCTATCGCTTTTTTATTCTATCGCAGTATCTGGTCATGGACTATTATTGTGGAGGAGATTTATTGACGTTACTGAGCAAATTTGAGGATCGTCTGCCAGAGGATATGGCGCGATTCTACATAGCGGAAATGGTGTTAGCTATAGGTTCTATACACGATTTGCGCTATGTACATCGTGACATTAAACCCGATAATGTTTTACTGGACGCGAATGGTCATATCAGATTAGCTGACTTTGGCTCTTGTTTACGACTGTTCGAGGATGGTACGGTGCAAAGTAACGTCGCTGTTGGTACTCCGGACTACATTTCACCAGAGATATTAAGGGTAATACACGTGTGGCCAAGTAACGTGCCTTCTCCTTAATCTTTTTCACATTTTTGTCCCGTACCTCGTCACTCTTGTACTTGTATTTATATCTCGCTACTTGTTAGGCAATGGAGGATGGTCAGGGACAATATGGCCCTGAATGCGATTGGTGGTCTCTTGGAGTATGTATGTACGAGATGCTCTATGGTGAAACACCTTTTTACGCGGAATCTCTAGTCGAGACTTATGGCAAAATTATGAATCACAAGGTACGATACTTTTCGACTCTTACTCTTTGACTTTTTCCTTCTCAAAAGGGACAAAGGAGCAAGCTCATTGCTAATTGGAATTAATGTTTCCTTTTTATAGAATTGTTTTGATTTTCCTACGGATGCTTTGTACGATGTTTCTGAAGAAGCCAAAGATCTGATGCGTAAGTTGATTTGCAGCTCTGACTTTAGACTAGGCCAAAACGGAATTGATGACTTCAAGGTAATTTTCACTATGTTTTATAATTATGACGATATATTTTATATTCTAATCCATACCTCGTCTTTTATAAATGCAGAAGCATCCTTGGTTCGACGGAGTCGATTGGGATACGCTCAGAGATAGCACTGCACCGTACATTCCTGAAGTTTCTTCACCCAGTGACACGTCCAACTTTGATGTTGACGATACCGATGTTCGCACTTCCGATGCCGTTCCACCAGCCGCGAATTCAGCTTTTTCCGCTCTTCATTTGCCATTCGTTGGCTTTAGTTTTACGCAAGGAAGGTACGTCTGTAACGTCTTTTCTTTCTCTTATATTTATGCTATATTATTTTACATGTATGCATGTACACACGACACCACGAATGTTAACGCTCCGTTATTTTTATGAATTTCACGAATCAAAAACACGCTTATAAAAGAGAGTCGCGTGAGCCGAATAATAATAAATATGTTTGTTTGTATGTCTGGTTGAATCTATTGTGTTTCAGAAAAATTTTTACAACAAATTGCATATTCTTACATAAGAAAAATATTAGCGTCTTATGTCATTTGTATTACTTTACTCTTCTTAGCTAGTTCGACAGCTTCAAGGCTGACGACGGGAAAATACTTTTGCTTGGTATAAACATTAATATAAAACCGATTTGATCACAGAAGCAGAGGAGAGAGAGACAGAAAGAATATAGTAGCCTTTGACATTGCAATGATATCCTCGGCAGTCGATTGATTAGCGACATCACTTTTATGGAACACTGTGTTGTCATGCTTTTACTCATTGATCGCGAAATTGAACGCTGTAATCACGACGCATCTTAGAATCGTAGGCGAATTGAATCGATTGTCACGAATAGTGTGTTGCGATACTGTTACTTTCAGTAATATACTTTATTTGTAACTTGGGTTTTTAACGTTACAGTTGCATATCGGATCTGGGTTGTGTATCTGCCCTATCTCAGACAGACAAACGTATACAGATACTCGAGGAAGAAAACGCACGATTGATACAAACTATTGACGATATGAAAAATCAATCGAGTCTAAGTCATTCTCCGCCTGGTATCTCTCCAGATTCTAATAATGCGACGAGAAAACTTCAGGATGAAATAAATACGCTTACGAAACGCAATTGTGGTAAAATTACAAGTTTAAACTGCCTGTTTAATCCGTACGTGCGCGTGTGCGTGTGCGTGTGCGTGTGCGTGTGCGTGTGCGTGTGCGTGTGCGTGTGCGTGTGTGTGTGTGTCGGCATTAATGTGAAATCTACTTGTTCTGTATAGAGTTGGAATCTCAGTTGAAATCTCTGGATGTTCCACGCGAATTACGAACTTTGGATAACGGTGATATAACGAAATTCCGGGAACTTGAAAAGCTAGTTCGATGTCTACGCTCGGAAAAGGAAGAAGCCGTCAAAGACAAGTTGGACGCGCAGGAGAAATTAAAGCTTCAAGACAAAGAGTTGAAGGACGCGCTTACGCAACGTAAACTCGCGATGGCGGAATATACGGAAGTATCGGATAAATTATCGGAACTACGGCAGCAGAAGCAAAAGTTATCGAGACAGGTTCGAGACAAAGAGGAAGAGTTAGAAGTGGCGATGCAAAAGGTCGATACTTTACGCCACGATATTCGAAAAGCTGAGAAACTGCGTAGAGAGTTGGAAAATAGAATCGATGAAGCTATGGCGGAGACTAGCAAAGAACGAAAATTAAGAGAACGCAGCGAGGAATATTGCAAACAGATGCAAGAGGAAACGGAGAAGATCAGACAACGTTCTCTTGGAAACGATGCCAGTGCGAATCACGCTTTGGCCACTCAGGAAATTAATAGATTAAAGGCGGAAGTTGAGAAGCTTGAGGTTCAGTATAACGAAAACTTGACTCAACAACAAGGCAGGTTTAATCTCGAGATACGAAGTTTGCAAGAACAATTGCACGAAGCGGACACTAGAAGAGAATTGTTGGAGAGAGAGGTGCAGCTTACCAAGGAGAAATTGGATGCTGCGAGACTGGAAAATATCACCGATAGCGAAGAAACTATAAACGAATTAAATAGACGTCACGAGAGAGAAAAGATTATGATGGTTGAAGAAAATAAGAAACTTGTGTTGGAACTCGGTGCCCTCACCGACAGCGTTAATAGACTGCAAAGTGAAAGAAGGCAATTGGAAGACGAATACGAGGAGTTGAGGAACAAGAAAGAAGCTATCGCGCAGTGGGAAGCTCAGATTACCGAAATTATTCAATGGGTATCGGATGAGAAAGACGCTCGTGGATATTTGCAGGTACGTTTGCGCTTCTATCGTTCATCCTTTAATATCTATTATTATTTGTTGTGATACTATAGTAACATATAGATAACGAGAAACATTTTTTTCTCACTTTCCTCTCCACAAAAAATTGAAATTATATTATTTATTCCAATTATTAGGCCTTGGCTACAAAAATGACGGAAGAATTAGAATTCTTAAAACACTCGGGTGGAGTTGGCGGTGTTGGAAGCGGAACCACTATGGCGGATAAAAATTGGCGAAATCGTCGCTCACAGAAGCTCGACAAGATGGAACTTTTGAATTTGCAAAGTTCCTTGCAAAGTGAAATACAAGCGAAGCAAGCAATTTCAGAGGAACTCACCAAGACTCGCTCCGATTTGATAGCCGCACAAAAGTAATTTTTATTATTGATGGAAAAATTTATGGAAAAAATTATCATGCGAATGCAAACGAAAAACTATAATAAATTGAATGTTTTTCTTCTCGTTTTACGTTTTTGTTTTTTTTTTGTTTTGTTTTAGGGAATTGAGGGATTTCAAGCAACGATTAGATACCATGTCGCACGAATTGAAGCGAAAAGATATGCAAGTAAAAGAGTTGCAAGCGCGTCTCGATACCGGGGATGGCTGTAAGTACACTTCAATTGACAATGTGAAAAACGAAAAATGCACAAAAATCCGTTCGTTATATCGCTATGGAAATATTACGTCTACACTTGTTCTGCAAGTCGCAACTGTACATGTTATATATTTGATTTGTAGATGTGTTGATCTCCATACTAGCGTTGAACGTGTTTTAAATTCTAGTCTTATATTATAATGATGCGTGTGTACGTGCGTGCGTATGTGTGTGTACACGCACGCATACATGACATGAATATTTTATTGGGGCTATCCTAGTCTTATTGAAATTTCTTTATAATTATACTTGCATTTTCGGTGACAGCTTCTGCATGTGTATCTTCAAATGAATGTAATTTTTGGGGAATATTTTATATATATCGATAAATTGTTTTTATATTTATAAAAATTATTTTTTTAGATGCAATATTATTTATTTGTGAGATTACGATATACTTGCTCTATAATATTTGAGTACATATTTTGAATCGCGAAAGAATGCAGAAATTCGTAAACATATGAAAAAGGATTTTCAACCAATGAATCTCCAAGATGAACTAAAACTTGAAATTTTTCGTACGTGCAATGTTTTGGAGAACAACGTTCTTTTTGCAATTTGAAAAGACTTGGTACGAAATGAGAGTGATCAGCGTATCTAGCGCAATAATCTTTGTGTAAAATTTTACACGGTCTCTTTAGTCGAGGTAAAGTGATGGAAGTGTTTTTGAAATATTACGCAATTATCGAAAAACGATAATGAAATCTTTCTTAATGATGCTTTTCCCCTCAATAATCACTTTTATTTCTCTATTCGTAAGATGATGAAATAGATTTTGTAGGTATATTATAGGTTCGATAGTTTCTTCTTCAATATCTTGCCTCGTCCGTAATACTTGGTATTGTTTGTTGACTTTTACTCGTCGAAACTCTGCACTTACCAATATTTCTGGTTCTGTTGATCCCAAACGTAAAACGACTCGTTCTGTCTTTCTCAACGAGATATGCTCTGTGCATACGTTTCATCAGTTTTTCCTAAATGTTAGCAAAGGAAGAGTGGCGATATCATAGGCGATCAATTTAAATTACTATTAATTTTCCATTTATATATCTCAATCGTTACTTAATCTTGACAAGAATGTTGCCAGCTACACATTTATTCTAAAGTATCTTAAACCATCTCCATTCTCAGTGCGCATAAAATCTGAATCATTGTGCGGATAAGCGAAATGAGCATTATTAGCGATTAACGATATGAAAATTATTAGCGTGTACCATGTGCGATATGTTTTTGATACACATTCTAAAACGGGGAATGGTATCTTCTTTTCTCATCGGTCTCATCGATGGCTTTGTCCTCGTAATGCAGATTATGTTAATTTACTTGAGAAAGAGCGTAGCCGATACAAGTAAGAAAATTTTTATATTATGAAAAGATGAGCTACGACAATTATATGTGTAATTGCCATATCGTTACATGAGATATGTAAGGACGATTATTGTGAAATTTTTATCATTGCGGTTATCTGCGATGCGACGATCTAATTTATCGGGGTAATATGTTGTTTGAATATTTCTAGACTGGAGAAAATGTGTTTCTTTATGTAGGAAGCGCGAGAAAGATTTATCATTAGAGACGTGTTAAATTTATTTAATATCGATGTACAAAGTACAACTGATAAAGATCGTTAATACTGGGATCTATGTAGCATAGTAACTCGATTCTCCAGTACGGTATGCGATTCTGATTTCTAGACTACAAAGTGCCTCTGTTTATTGGCGTAACGAGCTGCGTGTGGGGCCTCTTGTTGCTCATCTTCAAACTATATTTGTGACAGCTGTCTCATCCAGCGATACAACAAGCAAATCTCCAAACATCGTTAGCACCAAACCCCAACGTATCATCGTACATCAGCCGTCATCACCCCTACCAGTAATGCGTGCTCCCCGCATCACGACTTGTCGCTTATTAACTAGATTCGTTCCAGTCAACACGTTCATCAGTCAGAATGCCGTCGCCATCGTATCGCCGCCCGGTAAATGATGTGGCAGCAAAAAAACGATTGGATTGATTTATTTTATAGTGCGCTAATTATCTTGCAGTGCAGCGCTATGTTTCATTTCCTTTTTCTTTTTCTTTTTTTTTTTATTCCCCGCCTCTCATATCGTATTTTCATGGGAAAAATTTGACAGAGACAAAACATAGCACTGTGTTGTCTTTTAAAGCTTGTAATAAGCAGACGTTGATGTGCGTGACTCCCGATAATGATATTTCGAGTTCAAGCTGTATTGGTGCTGGTGCGAATTTCGTAACGTTGTGTTCTTTCATAGTTGGCTTTAATAATATCGATTGATTGATTGGTCATTTTAATCAATGATTAACAGATATGCGCGTTGTGTGAATTGTTTCGCTTGGTGTAAAAAAACTAGTAAAAAACCATGCGATTGAGAAACTTGAAACATTTCAAAACTACTTTTCCATCTTGTGGTAGGTAGTTGGATTGTATTTGCCATAACGAGCATGTATAAAATGTGCCGTTTCTTTGTGATATTTCTTGTATGTATCTCTGACAACGACATCAGGGAAACACAGTTTCATTGCTAGGTTTTTTTTTCCTTTTTAAATTGAGTTTAATGAAAAGGCATGTATATTTAACAAATGTACAACAATGTGTGATTAGGAGGTTTACCATGTTTTCAGGTAAGATGTTATCTGAATGTGTCGCTGAAATTCTAATACTAGGACGATGGTGTTCTTTTTTTTTTTTTTTTNTTTATGTTGATAAATATTTTACGTACATTAGCATTGTTCGTTTTATCTGTTCTAGGTCTACTCAAAACAGACCAAAGCCGAAAAATAAATGAAGAATCAAATTTAAATGAAGATAGAGGAACTCTGGAATTGAATCATAGAACAGAAAGTAAACTACTAATATAGTAGCTCACTTCCTATTCTACGATTCAATTCCAGAGTTTCTCTATCTTATTCTAAAGATAGCCAGGTTTGCTTGGGTCTGCTTCGAATAGACCTAGAACAATACTATTGACTCAAATACATTTATTCGTTAATCAACACTTTATTATCATCGATATGTTATTTATCCGATCTTTGTCTCTAATTAGTTTTAGAACGTCCTACATCACAGATGTCGTATCTCGAGCATTTTCTGAAAGAAACAACAAGTAGTACTCGTCATGGAAGCGTCGACAGTGTGGAAGGTGACATTGAGGACAATCGTGCGCCTAGTATTACGAGCAGCAAGAGTAATCTGTCTGAACTTAGTATTGTAAGTATCTTAACGTATGTAGATATTTTATATGCGCGTGTATAACTTTTTTTTAAATTATATAAATTATTACGTGTGCTACTTTCATACGTATACAGATGTACATATATACATAGTACGAAAGTATATAGTAACATTTCACAGTATACGCGTGTAAACTCGGTATACGTCAATCTGTTTTACACTTGTCTTTTCTCTCACTTTTTCTAGGATCCAACCTCGCCGTTATCCCATGAACTTCTAAACAAGTCTTCGTCTACCCACGGTCAAACTAATTTGCAACCAAAGCCTAAATCACACCAATTTCTCGTACGAACGTTTTCAGCACCTACAAAGTGTAATCACTGCACGTCTTTAATGGTTGGTTTAACGAGGCAAGGAGTCGTATGCGAAGTGTGCGGCTTCGCGTGCCATATGCCTTGTTGCGACAAAGTACCTCCAATGTGTCCTGTACCCCACGATCAAAGTGAGTAACGTCATGACTGTCCGAGACTTTCAAATTTAATTGAAAGATAATATCTAATTTCGTGTCCTGAAAAACTGGCTTGCGATTTCGAACGCGTAAATTTGAATTACGAAATTTGAAACTGAGAGTAGTCTATCTAGGGTCTAACGCGAGCAGAGAGCTCTTTCGATTTGTTACATTTCAGATACTAGCGCTAAATAAGCTCTTTTGCGACTTTTTTCGCGTGTCTCCGTATTTTCGCGATGCGTATCGCGTCACGTAACTTTGGCGACTCGTAACTGTGGCTGTGGCTTGTTTCAGCCAAACGACCATTGGGAATCGATCCTACACGTGGGATAGGTACTGCGTACGAGGGATACGTCAAAGTGCCAAAAATGGGTGGCGTCAAGAAGGGTTGGGTGCGTCAATTCGTCGTAGTTTGCGACTTCAAATTATTTCTTTATGACATTTCACCAGATCGCAATGCTTTGCCATCTGTATATGTCTCGCAAGTTCTGGATATGCGAGATGAAGAATTCAGCGTCAGCTCCGTTCGCGATTCTGACGTCATACACGCTACAAAGAAGGACATTCCGTGTATATTTAGGGTAATGTTTCAAAAAACGTCTCGAGTTTTAATCGTTCGACTAAGTAAAATTAGCGGTAGTACTCTTCCTTTATCTCATTTGTCAAAAAGAGTATCGATCGGAAATTTTACGTTGTATCAGCGAGAAACAGATAAATCGTCCATCTTCTGTGTTGCATATCGATAAATTCTAGTCGACTTGCGACTTTTGCGACTCGTTAATATTTTTGGCCTCGCTCGATTCAAGCTCGTTATCTTTGTTCCAATAATATAATATAATCCCGGTTCTTTTATCTATTGCTCTAAAGTGTAAATTTGTATATCTCGTTATATTGCATTTGCGTGCGTGTTGTATTTCAAATAATAATGACGATATACTGCATTTTTTGCTTGAAAATGCTTGCATAAATTATCTTTATTTCCATCTAGATAACTACATCGTTATTGGAGCCTCCTGGATTGAAAAATCATACGTTAATGTTGGCAGATACGGAAAGTGAAAAAACAAAATGGGTAGTAGCTTTAAGTGAACTTCATAGGATTTTAAAGAGAAACAATCTTCCAAACACAACGGTACGTATGTACAATAGTTGAAGTGATATATCGAATGATACGTACTCTTCCTTCCTTGTCTTTCCATACCTCTCTTTTTCATATCTTCGACTGTTGCATTGATTATCCATTGTTCTTGTAGATTTTTCGAGCGAAAGAATTATTGGACAATACCTTGGCATTCATTAAAAATGTAATGTCAGGAGCGATTATTGATCCGGATCGTCTAGTCATTGGTACAGAGGAAGGTCTCTTCTGCTTAGATTTAGATCGTAGTGGTGAGTTGCGTCTAACGTTGCCGAGACGATTTTTTATGCGGTAGGCTTTTAGGTTTTTACCGGAAAATGCCATCGTTTTACTCATAGATATTTAAAAGTTTACTTGTTCGCATTAAGGAAACAAGAATAGAGTCGAGTGAGCAATTTTGTACCTGGTACGATGTATACCTGGAAATTTTCATAAATTTGCAGAAATTGCAAGGGTCGGAGAAGGAAAAAAGATATATCTTCTTGAATATGTTACCGAGGAGCAATTGATTGTGGTGTTGAGCGGTAAACAACGTCATGTACGGCTGGTTCCAGTACGTGCCTTGGATGGAGACGAAGTTGAATGGATTAAAGTAGCTGAGACTAAAGGATGCATTACATTAACGACTGGAATAGTGCGTCGTAATCCGCTTAATTATTGCTTATGCGTTGCAATAAAAAAACAAGTAAGGCGCGCTTAACGTACTTGCTATACTTAACGTTATACAAATCCAATACGATAACGATGCACTCGAGTATCGATCTCTCTCTCTCTCTCTCTCCCCTCTCTCTCTCCCCCCTCTCCCCCCTCTCCTCTCTCTCTCTCTCTCTCTCTCGTTTAAATTAGCTTTCGCCGGAACGAACGTCACGAATTTGCGAACGGTAAGCGGCTTTCAAGTTCGTTGATGCCAATNGTCGCAAATCATCATCTACGAGATAACACGTACGAAAACGAGACATAAGCGTATACGCGAGTTAATGTTACCGTGTCACGCACAAACCTTACAAATTCTGTCCGAAGGTCGCTTGTGCGTCGGTTATCCGTCTGGTTTTTCTATTTACAGCATTTTAGGAGATCATCATCCTATTTGTAAGTATGAAATGAAACAAATCTAGTATAGTCATTCATATTATAGCTGATTGCTCTGTTATATCCAACTCCTTAATATATTTTGCTCTAGCTTTGGTCCATACTGAGAATACCCTTTTGGGTTTCCTCACCTATAGTGCCGTGGATGCGTTACGTTGCATCGAGTTGGCACGTGGTGAATTCTTATTAGTCTTCCACACATTAGCGGTATACGTTGATAGTCAAGGAAGAAAAAGTCGAGATCGGGAGATAATGTACCCTGCAGTTCCTACGGCAGTTAGTGAGTATGATTATCGAAACTCGATCATCTTTTTGTTATACAAATATCTCTCTCTTGCTCTCGCTGTGTCCTCTCCCTCTCCTTCTCCCTCTCTCCCTCTCCTTTCATCCTAGCATTTTTTACGAATCTTTATATATTACGATCGTATACTCTCCAATTTCAGGTTATTGCGAGGGATATCTATTGGTATATAGCGAGACTCATATCGACGTGTTTGACTGTACATCTGGAGACTGGTTACAAACGCTTAATGTGAAACGAGCTCGACCGTTGAATATTTCGGGTTCTCTTACGACCTGCGTAATAAATGACATGCCATATGTTATTTATCTCAGTAATTTGCATCAGCGTGAGTATGTTTCGTACCTAAAAATCCACGGATGGCGCGACTTTTACTATCATTTTATTTATCGTTGGATTAATCGATTAAACTCGTCGCCGATTAAACTCGTTGCTCTACTCTAGGAGAACTATTGAATTTGATATCGTTGGATGCGAGCGGTAGACAAATGACAAGGCCACGACGAAGATTTTCATTGCGAGAAGGCAATAGAGCCATTCGTCCTACAGACAGACGTTCGAAAATGATTTCTGCACCGACAAATTTCAATCATATTAGTCATATGGGTCCAGGAAATGGGATACAGGTACGCGTAAAAAGTTTAAAATCCAAAAGTTTACATTCTACTAGATTTTGGCATTTTTTGCTGTACACATACAACATACATTCGCAACACGTACGTAATATTTTACATACATTTTCGTTTATTGTAGATACAGCGTTTATTAGATTTGCCGACGACATTGGAAACTGCTGATCAACAACATACGAGTCATCATGGTAGTTCTCATCTTCATAGTAGCCAACAAAGAGTAAGTAATGCGAGAATCATTTGTTGTTCGATGGACTCGAACGAATTCGTACATCGATCTCTCTTTTCATTTCCGCTTTTTTCTTTATAGCTATACGATGCTACGCTTCAAACACCGAACAAACCGGCACCGTTGCCTCCTAGGCATCCCCCTTCTGACGCACGTCGTCTGAGTTCACATATGTCAAGAAACTCTGGTTATTCACCGCACAATGGTAAATTAATTAGAGCATTGTAAGGAATACATGACTCGTTGACAAATTTATTTTTCTCGTATACGTATATGTCTAATGTTATAAAATGGTATGTGTAGTAAAAATGTTATAATGTCTATCTTTCAATTCTTTGCAATCATTTCAATCGCGGTTAATCGCTTGAAATGTGTATATAGGTTCGACAACATCACGAAGAGGTCCTGCGCCACCACGACCAACTGCCACGCCTCCTTCCTTACCACGCACTCCAGTGGACCAAATTGATTCCGAATCGTTACATTTGCGTTCACATACTCCGCTCTCTCTTGGTAGTATCGCATCTTTACATAACAAGGTAATTTATTCTTTTTATACAAACATGTTACTGTGTATGTTGTGATTAATTAATTATCATTGCAACTTAATAAATTAACTTACACATCGGACTTACCTACATATTCGTTGTGTACGACTCTTAAAAACACTCTCAAGAATATTGCGCGTTTTGTTAACGTTAAAACGCGTGTATATATTTATACACGCGTTCAAAAATATATACATATATACGTACGTATGTGTATCTCTATATAGGAGCATCCGTCTGGTGGCAGTCCTAGACACTCGATAGCTTCGAACAACAGCTCAAATCCATCAACGCCACCGAGTCCCGCCCACGATCATGGATCGTCATCGTATGATTCGTAAATTTATTTAACATTTACGAAGATTTAGATAAACGGTATGTATCTAGTACATATTTAAGAAAAATGATCAATTTGATATATACATATGCATATGTATACCTGTGCGCATCCTTATAGTATATGTATGTATATATGTTGAGCTCTTATATATTTTTACTATATATTTCTTCATTCTTCATCTATCTTTCTATCGTTAAGAATGCATTTTGATAATCAGCTCGTTGACTATGTTAACTACGTTGAGTACGTCAATCGAATCCGAACTTGTTAATCTTGGAACCTCTGTTGTTTGATAAAGCGAAATTTAATTTTAGATTCGAGCCTAACATATATAGTCATATATTTGTAATGTACTTTACAGCATACAGTACTCGTGTTTAATCTTTGAAATGGAAAGTTATTTCGCGGTATTATCTTACCGTCGTGCAATATAATTATGCATACTTGATATCATATGAGTCGAACGTAATCGTGTGCATCTTTGCAATACATTACAACGACGCGCTGCGTGATTTTATATACATATATGTACATGTGTGTGCGTGCGTGCGTGCGTGCGTGCGTGCGCGTGCGTGTGCGTGTGCATGTGTATGTTTATGTACACACACACACACACACACACACACACATGTATGCAGATAAACTGCAGCAAATTTTCTTTGCAAAAAGTGCACTAGTGCATTTCTGTAATTTTCTGATTTTTAAGAGTTTTATATGTAATAATTTATGATGCACTTAATGAAAAATCCATTATTAATATAATGGTAAATTATTGTAAATACTTTATACACTTAACGAGAGAAACGATATATCGTTAAGCTCGCTTTGCGATGCCATATCTATTTCTTTCGATAGTTGTCATTCTTTATTTCGATAAGAATGATTTAACAATTTATACAACAAAATTGGAATCTCAGTCAAATTAACACTAGCAATAAAATTTAAACTACTTAATATATCGTACATACCCTCGACTTTAGACGAAAACAGTAGCTGCAAACGTATAAGTATACCTAACAAACGTTATACCGGGAATAACTGCGCGCGATTTTTAATTTTTAATATGTAATATGTATTAGTCTTGGACATATCGTTATTACGGAAAATTCGAATGACAACGATATGATACTACGAGACGAGTCCTCCTTTCTCCCTCAGCCTTTCTTTCTGTCCGTCTCTTTCTCCCCAAAACACAGTCGATTTTCTTTTACGAAATTAAGTCGAAAAAGATGTATAACGTAATCACCTTCTCACTTACTATGCGCGATTATCCCCGGTTTAACGAGGTGACGAATTAGACGGAGCGCAAATCGATTCGATGCCTTATGACTAACCGTTTTCTATCGCGTCATAACGCACTAATGTGCATGGTATTATCCGACGTGTGAATAGTAGAATGATCGTGTCGCGAGCTCCCGCTGATAATAAGTAGTTGTTAAGAACGGACTCACGGTTACGCTCACCTGTATGCGCTATACGCGCATACGTGATGTCGTCGTGTCGAGAATACGCAGCAGAAATATGTATCGTGTGTATATCGAGTGTGTGTACTCAACTGGAGATAGAACGAACGAGAGAGTATTGTCTTTTGATGTTCAAATCTTGGATCGAAGGCATAATAATCGATTAACAGATACTTGGCGCGGATCATTTGAAAAGACTAGTTGAAAATAAGGAAGAGAACATATTACAGCCTGTGACAATTACTACGTATAAAAGATTACATATACATAAATACATTTAAGTGCAATGTATCGAAATTAAGAATGATGCAAAAAATAATGAAAAGCCGACGAAGAAACATTGGAAATATTGTCATTAGATTTGTCAGGACGTTCGAGATAGTTCGAGTTTTTCTCTTTTGTAAATTAATATATGCGAATTAGGTTTTATACAACGTGTACATTTCATTACTTTGTACGTGTATCTATGTATAACGAGTGGGTAAAGTGCCAGTATGCGAGGCGTATGTCTAAATGAAACTAATTTATTTCACACGACAAGTATATTCCTTGTCTTGGTTTTAATTAAACTATTTAGTTCTTATCACAGTTCTTTTTTTTAAAACTATAGTTGTAAGAAGATGCAAAAAAAACAGAGTTCAATTATGGACATTTAAATTATTTTAAATACGCTTTGAAACGCATATTATGTTGTATCTTTTGAAACATAAGAAAAAAGGTATACAATTACATGTATACTTGCTAAACGCATATTATGTTGTATCTTTTGAAACACAAGAAAAAAGGTATACAATTACTTGCTAAAAAGGAGAAGAAAGAAAACAACTGTAAAAATTCGTAAAAGTTGGTACAAGAAGACAACTGTCTCAGGATCCTATGCCAGTAGCTTAAGTACGGTATAACGTTATCGAGAGACTCAAACAAATTGCTGGTAGTAATTTTACGTTTGTTGCTCTTCCCCCTGGTCCCCCCTCCCCTCCCATTCAATTTTTAACTCGCAAAAAAATAAGAATATTTGAAATTGAAAAGTTGGGGGTGATGCACAAGCATATTAAATAAGAAGACATCACGCGATTAAACCCTTGTGTATATGTATGTATGCGGGCGTACGTGTGTGTGTGTGTGTGTGTGTGTGCGTGCGTNCGCGCGCGCGCGCGCGCACGCACACACTCTTCCTAAATATACCTTATTACAAATACAAGTCACTATCGATGGCTACGAATTTGATAATCTTAATTGAGACTTGACTAAAGAGAAACGTCGAAATATTAGACTCGGTTAAAAAAAAGCGTAAAAAAAAAAAATGGAACGTAGCGTTTTCCACAATGCTAAGACGCTAAAAGCAAGTGAAATAAAGTTTACTGCAGTCCAATAGATTAGAATCGCAACTGAAAAAGATACGTGCGAAATGAACGTATCGCTGTACTTATCAATAGAATCGAATGATCCGCCTATCTTCCGTTATTGTTACTTAAGGGTTTTAAGACGAGAGATATCGACTGTTCATATTTTGTGTTGTGTCGGCATTTTCGGTCAGATTCGATACATCACACGAGAGGAATTGTTATTCCTGTATATAGCATTAATTTCATATCTTTGTAAATAATTCAATTTCGGTCTACTTACTCGGTCAAATCTATTTAAAATATGTATTCCCACACAGTGACCTCGATTGATTTACTACGAGCCTATCGTTATTTATATCAGACATACTCTCCATGGGGCTACTACGATAAAAGAAATAATATAATCCTCATCAGTTTATCATGTTTTTATATGTAAAAATGAAAATATCGTTAGATGCGTATATTGTTTTTATCAGATATCGAGATATACGGCATCCTGCGCGTACGCGACAACAAATTATATATTACATATATTAAATATATATATAGATTGTACGAACATGACTTTTTTACATAAAACGGGCAGTTATCCATTTAACCCTGTATAACCCAGTGCAATTGTTTCAAATAATAATGATTTTTATACATTTTAATAACATAGACTTTTACTAGATTACTAGGCAGCGGCGTGTGCATCAAAAACGTAAAAAAAAATGATAACTGAAAAACATTGTCCCTCGACCTTCACCTGCTCACCACAAGTCAACGCGATGTCTGTTCCATTGATAATAATTTTGCTCAAAAGTTAAATCAAAGGAGAATAATGTGCAATCGCATATCTCTTATCTCTCGACGCGGCAAGCACGTTACAGAATTTCACGGTAATATAATTGGGTTATAGAGGGTCACACGAAGAAACACACTGTGCAGCATTTTCAATTGTTAGTCAGCGTATGTAATAGTAAGATTATATTATTCGTCACTTTACAAACAATTAGATTAATACGTCCCCATCCACCCCTCTCTCGCGCATATACACATACACACACGGACACACACGTTATTTATAACAATAAATATACGCGTATCGTTAGCAATATTTATTAAAGACGTATAGCGAAATATTATTTGCGCTTTGGATGAAAGTTGTACTTTACTGTAAATTATCTCGCGTGTGACTATTATATTAGCAAGAAAGGAGACCAAACTTTATGTATGTAGTATCTCGCTATAAGGCGCCAGACGTCTGCCTCTGTAGATTTTCTAGTATTTATATCGTTTGTATTCATATTCTTTCCCGCGTGTGACACTACCAAAAGGAAGGTAGCGAGACGTGTACACTACATTTTTTATTTTATCCATTCAAAAACAAATTTAATTTTCCTATGTAGAACAAGTATATTAATAAAAATAAAAGAGAGCCCATGGCCCCCGTTGTATCATTACTCATTTACTTCATTATACTTTCTCTAATGTACTTTACTTTAAATAAAATATATAAAAGTTTAAGTACCTACAGTTTCGAAGTAAACATTTCCTTCTTTCACTTTCCCTCTCAACTCCCAACGGTCATAATACACGAATATCTAGACGCGATACATTCAACCTCTCCTCTCACTCGCTCGCCCTCTCCCACTGTATGTATGTACGTACGTACATACATACATACTTACTTGTGTGTATAAAAGGGGGAGGCAAATCTAGCGTTATACAGCTATCGTCTATATATAATATATTCAATGATAATAGAGTGGGAGTTTTCGAGTCTGACATGGTCTGACATATATCATATGTTCTTTTATTTTCTGTGTTCGGATGTGTTTATCCGTCACAAAATTTTTGCAGGTTTGCTAATGCAACCATTAGACTTTGTATTATTCCACTTTTAAATCTTTAAAATTCCATTTTATTAAACCTTTCAAGTATGGTTATCGTATCGTCCCCGCTACGGTAGAGGGACGAGTACCAATTTTGACTGAACCTGAACCTGAACCTATCTTCTGAAATCGGAGTGGGTGAGAATGGTTGGTTCAGTGATGAGTGTTGTGTAAAAGCTGGTAAAAGTCAGTAAAAACCATTTTAAAGTAAAACATTCAATTGGATTCAATTATGCCAGAAGAAAATTCAATGAAACGTTACATTACTTGTCGCTACTGTTTAACAGAATCCATAATACAATTATAAATTTCGATTTTATCGAAATCGAATATCTGTCATGGAAAACAAAAGTAGCAATAATTTTATTAGTTACGTGGGTTTAGAAGAGCATGAACTGCAGGTAATTGTCGAGTGTATTAGCTATCTAAACGTTTTCGCTTGTAATTAACCTCCAGGTTGTTATAAGCTCTCATACACACTCGCTCTCTTTCTCTCACTCTCAATTTCGATCAACGAAACTGGAGATATAGATCTAAATTATCACTAATCGACCTAACCTCTTTATAGACTTTCAGTTCCAGTCGACGTGATTCATTGGTTGAAAATAGCATAAAATTATTGCCAGGAGAAGTTCTTATTGCTGAGGCACAAAATGTCCTTATGTTTTCACCCGTTAGCGATCTAAAACAAGGAATATCTGGGGTTCTCTCAGTGACCAATTTCAAGCTTAGCTTTGTAACCAGCAGTGATTCGAATGAAGAGGTATACAATATCTCAAATATATAATTTTACTATCGTCGATATGATGAAAAGCGTAAAAAGTAGTTT
>QKQZ01019763.1:0-45553 GCA_003595255.1 Solenopsis fugax
AGAAAAGTTCGCAAAGTCGTGGTAGACTAGGGACACGGCTGCCAGCTTCGGCGGTGGTCGCGTCGTGCGATTACGCCGCGAGTCAACCGTGCGCCCGACGTACAGTTACGCTGTAATCGCAAGTGTCGCCGGCTACTCCGATAGAGCGGATCACCCGAGACTTGCGATCGACGAGTCCTCGATAGAGCCAGTCGTTCCGTCTTGACAAATTGGAACGTTAATTATCGCATAGCCATGCAGTCTGGTAGAAATGGATCTAGTCGATCTGATTTAGAGTTTTGTAGCTGGCTATATCTAGATTAGATTTTCTAATTCGTCACTCGTTAGTCACTACGTATTCGTAATTAGTTTTTGTACGTAACTATCTAGTCACTATTTAGGAAAATAATGATAGAGATGGCGCTGCGTTTTCAAATATATATAAGCTAGCTACTGTCTGGCCACTGGACCTCGATTTTATCTGGGAGCTTCAGATTGAAGGTTATCTCATTTCTTAAAAAAATCTGTTTAGTAACTGAAGAACTATAACACACATAATGTGAACTATAGATTTTTAGTACTAATAGTGTATATCAAAACGTAATCTCTTCATAATGAATAAATAACAAGATACAATAAAAAGATAATAAAGTAAAGTTCAGATTAGATAGTTACTTATAGGAGAAGTGAGCGTTACATTACTAGATAGTAGTTACGTAAAACACAATTTTTCTATCTCATTACTAGACAAAAATGATTTTCAATTTCTACTAGGGATTATACTTCTATATAGGGGAAAGTTGCTGAATGCGTATCAGTCTCTTAACATAACGAAATAATAGCTTCAATTAATTAATTGAAATGTATGTATCTAGAAATTTGTTATGCGAAATTTAAATCCTGCGATATTAATAAATTGCAACGGTTTTTCTGCCGCTCGAAATTTGAGGATCAAGTCAGCAGAGCAATCAGTCGAGAGAAAATGCATAATCAACCGCCAATGTGCGAATAGTTAGCCTCGATTTCGTCGCGACGACTCGAAAGGACTCGTTAACATCTCGAACGAAGCGGCGGCATTAACACATGAATGCGCGTATCGGCGAGTGACCCTGATACACGCTGCCTGGTCGTGGACCAGCGCGCAAACCGTATTCGCGCATCCTCCTCCTCCTCCTCCTCCTTCGCATCCGGTCATCCTTTGCCCGCGTTTCTTCGCTCACGCTGGCTTTCCCAGATGAGGATGACGCGGTGCCATGATCCGCAACGATCTGGATTTCGCGTCCAGGCACTACGTGGCATACTGCGCCACCGACTGACCGGGCTAATAATAATCGATTACATTAGTCACGACGGTGTTTCCGCCTTGACGTGCTGTAATGGACTCGCTAATGGTTTTTCTCGTATTCCCGGGCGTATTATCCTCGCAATTTGCCTCACCACGGATTCCGAATAATGCTCATGTGAGCCGAGGAAAGAGCGAGCGTCAGCGGTTACGTGTTTCCGCGTAAAATAAAAAACGTAACTAGATCCGTCTGACTATTTTTAATCGTTCGTCGTTCATAACAGATCCGCGTTCATTACAGAGGAGTTTAATTGTGTATTCTCGCGATTATGTAGGCGCATCGCATCAAACGTGTACGTAAATCACTATCCGCTTTATTACACGTCGCGGAATCCATCCGATGCTTTCGAGATAAGTTCAATTTGCTCGTATCCGCTAATGAAATGCACCTGCAAAGCGTAGCGCAACGCAAGGAAATTCAAACACTTCACAGTATGACGTTTGTTTTACCTGGAATACTATATAATCAGGAATAACCAATTTTTTTCTTGCCGGATTAAAACTCGAGAACAAGAGATCGCCTGGAGGCAGTCATTGTTGCCATTTCTCATTATCGTTGAAGTGGACTCTGCATTTATTATTTAAGCGTTGTACATAGCAATACACGTATAATTAATAAAGGCGACAGCGAGAACTATTATCGTTCTTCCGTTTTTCCTCCATAGAAATATGATAAATATGCACTTGCGTACGAATTTATGCAGAGTGCTACGAACTTGGAAAACGTCCATTCGACGTTATAGATATTCGACGCGATTCCGAGAAGTCTGGTAAAAACGAGATCGTGAAAACCGCGAATCCGGACGAAGACGGATGAGACGAGTTGACGTCACTCTCGGTAGAACGGACCTTGAGCCTCGTGTGCTCCGCATACTTATTCCAAGCGTAGAGCACTCTCGTTTTCGTTTCGAGTGATTTCTAATCGAGAGACGAGTCTTACAATTAGCTAACGCGTCGGTCGTTGATAAATGGCCGACGGTTGATGAGATATTTCTGCGAATCAAAATCAACGATGTAAATATGCATTGATGAGTATTCAGTCTTCGATTGAAAAACATTTTGCGCGATTATTGGCGTCTTGACACAGGAATGTTAAAGTGAAAGATATCTTGATCAATTAATAACGTCAAAGCTTCTGTGTTTTGCGTCATTCGCTCTGAACATCCGCGTCAGTTTTATTCGTGTGTGATTTATGAAGTGTGCGACGTGCTCGAACGTATTAAAAAAAGAAAATCAGATAGCTAAGAAACCGACCTCAACTATAAAATTGTAGCAAATTATTATCGGCGCGTTATTTCAGCGGGTGTTTCGCAATCGCGATTATCTTAGAAATCACGTTTCGGACGTATTATACATTCGCGTGGCAGTTCAATTTATCACGTGCGACACAGAACGCTTCCACGTCCTACGGTATTGCACTGATTGAATTGCAGATAGGTACGCAACGACAGTTCCTAACTACAGAGACAATGGGCGCCGGTTATTGTATGCTGATTTTCTCTCGCGGATTTTGAAAGTCTGCTTCTCCGAAGAGTAAGCACGCGCCGCGATAAAATTTAATAAACCGGTACTCTCCCGGGAGACCGAAAGTATTCCGTATAGCATCGCATTTCACCGCTGACGCGTAACACTAGCGGTATATTTCGTTTCGTTTGACGTAATAATTATGATATTTGATAACGTCCGTTGTCAAATTTATTCTCAACCGACATATATATATTTCTTTATTATGGAATTTAGCTTCCTTCGTTAGCTTTATGAAATATGAACAGCGAAGAAATGGAATTTCGCGAAACGTATAAAAATAAAACGGAATTCTTTTAATCTATACACTGAAAAAAAAGTCTTGTTGACTAGAAATCTGATACATTCAATCAATGCATCTGTTAAAAACGGACGAATCAGAAATCTTGTAGGAATAACTGAATTATAAGTAAAGTTTATCGAACGTTCTAATTATAAAGTTTCGAGTTCTATTATAATAACTAGAAATTCTGCACTATTAAAAATTGGCAGCAGAATTTAATGTAAAGTAAGGCCTTTCGTTTAATATTAATGTAATTTAACGGAATCGGATTTCAAACAAATACATTAAAAGCATTTAATGTACATTTAATGTAAATTTAATGTTGTCAAGGTGTAAATTTCATGTATACATTATCTTTTATATCTCAGTTATAGATACATTAAATTTAATGTGTAACTCCAACGCTTCAAAATACATTGAATTTCATGACATTTTTAACAGTGTGCTTGATTTCATGAAAACACACATATCATATATCTATTGATATAAGAAAATCATTTTTTTTCTCAGTGTATATAGTAGCGACAAAAATTATTTCAGTTTAAAATTATTTAGGGCACGTAACTCATAATATTTGAAATTATTTTAATCTCCAGTAAAGAGAGTTAGTATAGTAAAAGGTAAGATAAAGCTTTGACCATCGTGAGATAATATTTTGGAATACATAATGAAAATACTGACAAAGTAACTCATGGTACGATGTTAATCGTCCAGAGAGAATTGTCCGCGACGGTCGTTTTGTATTCGTTTTACGTACGCTTTACGGTCAGTGTTGAGAACGGGAAGATCGTATGTTAGAAATTTTTACGGCGCGCGGATATGGTCGCGGGGATTTGTCCTCGGAAGTTATTTGCTTACATTAGAATCCGCCTCAATTCAAGGGAAGAGGAAGAGCATTCGAGCATGCTTGGTCTCTAGTTGGGATAGACGAGTACGGATTGATGCACGAGGACGATTCGCGTTTGCCTTCGGAAGAGAAAAAGACCGACGCGAGATGCGTGCGCGGCTATACTCTCAACCAGATCCGCTTCCCAGGACGAGAGATAAGACTGTTCTTGGCGAAGAACGCGCGAGAAGAGATACGACTCGGAGACAGTTGAAAACTTTGCGAAATGGATCGCCGCAAACTCGAGAATTATTTCTTCGGACTATTATGCGTCTCGAGCGAAGATATCTTCCCATGGCTACTTGTGTAAATTCTATTTACTTCGGATTACTTTGCAAATTAAAGCTCGCTATTGATCAACTTATTTTAAATAGCGCTCTGCTTGAACGTTGGCCGATCTTCTCCCTTTTAATATTTTAGACACGGAAATAATTAGAGAGTGGAAAGAAATTAATGTAATTGTTAAAAGAAAAATCGAAATTTGTGTAGACGTTTTTTATGCGAACATATTTTAGGCATGATTATTGAAAAAAATATAGTGAACCGGGATCTTGATGGATGATGCTGCTCTGATATTCCATTCAAGCAAATGGAAAAAACTGGAGAAAGCTAGGATAATAACATCGTACACCAAATAATCGTGTTTTCAATCCCGCTCTGCGCGCTGCACTTGATTGTCCATTAATGTACTTTCGTTATTGGAGCTACAATTCGCGTCTGCTCTAGCATAAAACGCGATCATGTAATTCAGTACCTAAAGGCGACTACGTGGCAATAGATGGAAACGGTAGTCTTCTCTCCCTGTCTGCCGCGTTAACGCGAAAGTAATGGAATATGTACTGTTAAGTTTCGAGCAAACGATGCTATAATAGTTTCCGTTTGCGATGAACTACAGTGACAGGTGCTTTCAGCGAACGATAAAAAATGTGTTCTTATTTACTACCATCCCGAATATCTGGCATATGTATTAATAATAAATAAAGAACGACGAAGTGTTAAACAAGCTTGATTAATGACAGCGATAAAAATCAGCGACAAGTCGAAAACAGAGGCGTCCGATTAAGTTTACTACGTTTCTATGACTCCGTGACAGTCAAGAGGCGAGACATCTGGAGAACGTCCGACACTCGCGATGGGCTCTCGTTAATCCTCATTGACCCGCGCGGTAACGGTAGCCGGCTGCAAACCCTTTCGTCCGCATTTCAAAGACAGAAAGACAGCTTCGGAAAAATTACATATGTATGCATCTAGGACAACACGTGCGCACGTCCTCTCGTCTCGCACGTCACACGTTTCCTTCGCTTATCGCGGTTAGTCGCAACACGGTAACTTCTTTTCTCTCTGACGAATTCGTGAAGCTTACACCAATCGGTCTCTTTCCGTTTGCGTAACGCGATCGTTCTGAAAAGATCGACCGCGTTCGTAAACGTGAGGTCGGCACGGCGCGGCGCGGCGGCGTTGCGGTTGGACATCGGTTGCGCAGGATGACAACAACGACGACCACGAAGACGACTCACGAAGCCGTGCGGCCGCTGAATGCTAACTATTGCTTCCCAAGGGCGCGCCGTCTATGTAGTAACAGTGCGATGCGATCGCTCGGGCGTGAACTGGGCCACATGCGAGAACGGTTGGCCGCTCGTGCTCGCTTCGCTATTTAGTTCACGCGATCGTATCAACCCTTTGCGCGATGCCGATACTGTCCTTACGTTGTCGCATTACCACTCGAATCTTAAACGTTTCAATTGTCATTCAAGCATTTTGCGTTTCGATATTTTATTTGAAAATTGCAATTTGTTTCACTCAAAAAAACCGTTTTGTCTAAATTTTTAGGTGTCACAATAAAAATATGTCGCTATTTCTTGTATCTGCTAAAAAATAGTTTGTCACATATAGAATTTATAGCAGTAACATTTAACAATACCTTCTGGAAAATTTAGGTTTTATTGCTAATTATACAATCAAATTTTATAACAAGTACGATTGGACTTAACATGAATAAGTGCCACAGAAAAATATTCTTTCTAAATTTCACAAACAGTTTAGATACAAATTCTGCTTCTGTTATTTAGATTGGTTAAGTTATACCAAACATATTCGATATCACAATATTTGCTAATCATTTATTTACCTTCGTTAATTTTTTGTTGCTAAAAAGTTGTGGCTGTACAGTGTTTTTTGAGTATTTAATTATAAGTAAAGCATTAAAAAAAAATGGTCTTGCAAGTACGTTACAATTTTTTGGCTGCAAACAATTAACTAACAATAAGATAGATAGATGATTAGTAAATATTGTGATATCGCATATGTTTGATACTACCGATTTAAATAACAGAGACAGAATTTAACTCTGAACTGTTTGTAAAATTTAGAAATAAAATTTGTTTGTAGCGCCTATTCAATCATACTTGTTATAAAATTTGACTATATAATTGGCAATCAGACCTAAATTTTCTAGAAGGTAGGATCTTGTTAAATGTTACTGCTATGAATTTTATATGTGACAAAAAATTCTTTTTAGCAGATACAAAAAATGGCAAGAAATCTAGCTACATCAGCAAAATATTTTTTTGAGAGACAAAAATGGTAAAAATATACCAATTTTATTATAATTTAAAAATATTTAAGATCGACAGATCGATATTTGCAAATAATTAATGTCAATGTTCGATACTGTCTTTATTTTGTGATAAAAATAAGATACTATTGTGTTTAATTTCCTAAACATCGTTTTAAATCACAATATGTAATATATTGTGATTTAAAACGTTATTTAGGAAATTAATATATTCTTCCCACCCTTTAATAACTCGTTGTTAACTTATCTTCTTTACTATTCTTCACGAGCAAAGATTTAATTTACAACGGGCAACGGTGATATACTGAAAATCGCGAATTTAGCAATAATTCGTAGCGCTGCCGCGGCGCCGGTTATCGGCAAGGCGGCAGCATAGAATGTTGTCCGATCGACAGATCCTTTCATAGATCGCGATTTATTGGCTCGTAAACCGGGCGTAAAGTCGACGGTCGCCGCGCGGTTTGGCCCACATACGTACGCAGTTCTTCCCTTCTGTACCTGTACCCATACCGATCGTAAATCGCCACTTTATACGATCGACTGAATGCCGCAGTGTGCTGAAGCGCGGTTCGCGGTTTCCTTCCTGAACCACGTTTCACGTGTTGACCAATGCCGATGGGTGCCACGTTGACGCGAAAAAAATAAGTCGTGGTTTTTCCTTAGGGGTGATTGATCCGTCCCAAGTCCAACACTTTGCAAACTCACAGACTCAAGCTCGATGCAGACACTCATATTTACATGTCATATATGTATACACATTGTCACGAATGATAACGTAATAAATATTTGAGAAAAAATAGAAGCAAGATACAACTTAATTAAAGAAGAATAAGATTTCTCCATATATGTATTTGATATAAATAAAGCAAGATAGGGAAAATTTAAATTTATTTTTTTATTTGTATTAATTTTTAAAGAAACGCGATTTCTTGGCAGATATTCGATTGCGAAGTGATCACTGATCAAATCGATTGGACAATTTTTTTATTTCAATCTTATCTCAGTCGTGCAGCAAAAATAATTCTACACTGAAAAAAAAGACTGGTTGTAACTACCAAATGTACAGTGAAATAGTATCAATTAAATATTTGGTCAATGTAACCAAAAATAATTTTACTTTTCTAAATATTTAATAACTTATACCAGATTTGATAATACTTACTAAACATTTAGTAAAATAAAATTATTTTTGATTATATCGACAAAATATTTAATTGATATTATTTCACTATACATTTGATAGTTATAACCAGACTTTTTTTCAGTGTATGTGACACATTATCGATATGTAATTTCGAATATAGGATTTATAGATTAGGTGGCTTTTATCGAAGCTTCTGAAGCTTTCTGAATGCTACAACTTTTGCCGGTGCAATCTGCCGCGTCTGCAATTATCGAGTGCTACGACTGCGCTCGAGTGCTATCGTCGACTCACAGGCCGGCGCTAAGCTCCTCGAATCTCGCGCTCTTTACTCGCGATCTCCCGGTATCTGTTTCGCAGCGGTACTTAAATGGCCAGCAATTAGAAGACGTAATAGCCGCAGTTAAAAAGCGCTTCCACGAAGCCGGCGACTGATCCGCCTCGCGCGAGCACGTACGACGCGCGGCGAGTTAGGAAGGCAGGCGCGAGGAGGAACTGCGAACTACTCGCGGATTCTTGCCGTATGTTAACACGCGCCACCTTATGCCCATCTTAATGTCGCTTTACGAGAGAGCTAATTGTACCAGGGGAGATATCGCGAAGAGATTGGGTCCATAATCGGCTTTACGGCGCTCTTAATACGAGTGTATATTCCCTGAACGCATCTTCTCTGCCATTCTTATCACGGTGCCTATCTTTCCATTCCTCCCTCTTCCTCTCCTTTTCTTTCTTTTTTTCGTATTATATGTTTTACTCTATTCTCTTATCTTCAATTGTCTAACAATAATAACAGTTGTAATACATACTGAGTATTTCCTGTTACTCGATCGTTTAGAGATCATTTTTTTTAATTCAACATTTTTTTTGTAAAATGATACATTTTCATTGACATAGTAATGTAGTTCATAAAAAAACAAATTTGACCATCCAAATATGACTTTAAGATGATCTTAAATATAAAAAAAATCTCATTTAAATATACAGTTAAAATTTTTTTTAATGAATTACATCACTATGTTAATAAAAAAATGACATCCTATTGAAAAAAAGTTGATGGCTTCGAAATCTCAAAAATAACAAACATGAAAAAAATAATGCGTTTCATAATATTTTCTTTCGAAATGGACAACTTTTCCCTTTGGATTTTCTTTGTATTATCAGAAAGATATTCTTAATAATTGAGTTAGAGGGGGGACTTGTAAGCATCCTATGTAATAGTCAGTTTTCTGCTGGTCATCGTCGCGGTTCGCGAGCTGAATCGATTGCGACAGAATGAGAACGCGAACCGCTGTTCTCGACGGTGACACACGAGACGCGGACCTACCCGGTGGCGGTGTCCAAAGGGCGTCACGAGCCGATATATATCGTCGTACGAGAGAGGACTGGCATACTCGGAGCTAGCACGAAAAAGGGAAAATCCAAACTGGTCGCTTAATCTGTCGTTCGTGACAGGACTCCGACAATCTACTGCGGCCGAGAAATCGCCGGCGCTCGAGGAAATCGAACGGCCGAACAATTTTTACCACGCTGTTCCCAGAGTGTTATCTCCTTCGCCGGACTGCCACTTTCGTTCCGCTCGCCGTCGTCAAAGACTCCGAACGTGCCTCCTTGATTTTCCTTAAGTGTGCGCTTAATCGCTGGCCATCTGTTCGCGTTTCAATCTTTTGGCGACGGTAACGGCAGTATCATTTTATACATCCGCTTAATTCCTCAGACATTTCATATTATCTTTACGTGTGTTATTTTATCTCGTCAAATCGCTTCACTGATTTAGCAGAAGCTCAAGTGCATAATCGTTAGATATCCGAATGAGCATTGCGATTCGTTGTGATACGCAGTAGTTAAACATTCGAAGGACAATTTCTATGCACCGTACGTGCATATCGTTGGCTCTTTGAAGCGTCTCATCCTCTTCCGCCGTCCGATCGTGTACCGCTCGCCGGAAAACGTTGTTACTCGTCTAAGTGTCTTTTCGAATTCAAGTCGTTGCCGGAAACTTGGTGGATTCCCGGCCGAGATCGTAAAAAATCCGAGTTTAAAGCGATGACTCCGTCGAGAAAGTAGTCCAGACTATTTCGGTCAGGAATAACGCTTTTGTGCCGACTGCGTCCTCGATCGGCCGTCATCGTGCTTTCGACGTTTCGGGCGAGCCCTCATTGTTGAACGATGAATAAACGCGTCCTCTGAATCATGCGCCATTTTTCGAGTCGAGGAAAAAGAGAGGAGGAGCAAGGCGAGAAGCGTTGAAAAATTTTTGCGATGTCGGTCGCGCATAATGCGCGCGCCGTTGAGGCCCCGAAAAACAATGGTATTTGCATCATAAATAAACGCGACGCCTGACCTGAATCTCGGTTGCCTTCCGGCGCGCTGGCGATACTTTTAACGAGCGAACGAGATTCTGCAAATTAGTGCATTGAGGCTGCCTGAACAACGAAACCAAATGAGAGGAAGAGAAACGAGGGAGGAAGAGGCTGACGGCAAATTGCTGTCTTTTGGCGTGCCTGCCTGCGTGGCTCTGCTTCACGCTCGGCCTTCAAACGACCTGGCTCTCCTTTATTTGAACGTGTTCAGGACGAATGTGGAATTTGGACGACATTCGAGAAGCCAAGGCGTGAAACAGGGACGCACCGTCTATTCACGAATTATCTACATTTACGATCGCAATTAGCTGCCGTTGTTATTTAGAAAAAGCTTTCTACGCTTCTATTTGTATTTATTTTAATTATCATATGTTGACCACAGAGTTTTCATTAAAAAAAAATTCTTTTTTCTCGTTGACATGAATTGAGGAAAGGATTTTTTATTTCTACGATTGCAGGAAATATTAAAACGACATTGGTCTAGTTTTCACCGAGGCATTAATTCACATCTAATCCGGCGTAGAATCAAATTTAAGTCGATGGAAACATGTCGGATTGCGCTCAGTTCACCCTCACTTCGATCCACAAGTTTTAGTGGAGTGGTAGCGAATTGAACCCAATGGAAATGATTGCAACTAGGTAGTGCCAACCTGTACTTATCACATTTCATGTTTGCGGGTGCTGTCAAAAAGTCCAAAGAGGTTAGAAATCACATGTAATTCATCAATCGATGAGGTATAAAAATCCGATAAGAAACTATAGAAACTTACAGAAATTTGATAGAAATCTATAGGTTCAGATAAACACACAAGTAAAAGTTAAGTTGGCCATACTGAAATATCAATCGTCTTCACTTCTACTCCACTTCCAGTGGTAACGGAACATTAAATTTGACCTGCACCGAAATGGAACTGAATTGAGAGTTTCGGTGGGAACTAGACCTTTGTCGATATTAGCGCTAATCGATCCGCTCCTGATACGTATTCGAGGTAACGTCATATTTTCGATCCTCTTTCGTAGAAATTCGTAGAACACGCACACGTGCTTCTCGCGGACCAAAAATGGAAGAAAGCCGTTGGGAAAGATCCAGAGCAGGAGGGACCACGGTCGTCATCGCGCGCGACGAGGACAGGAGGGAGTAGGAGAGATCGTCCTCTTCTCGATGTTACGCAGGGAATTCGAGGCAGTCGTTAGTATGCTAATGAGTGTCCCTCGTTTCTTCGTCCGTGACCGCGGCGCGCAACCGTTAAATTATTTCAAATATTCTCAAATGTCGCGCGAGGAGACTAGATCGACTTTGAGTTAGAAGTTATAGATCATGAAGCTTAGTACGCGCTTGTGACGCTTGGTGCGTGTTAATGTGCATGCTTATAATTCTTGCCGCTATAATATACTTTCGTGCCTCTCTTCCTTTTCATCCTTCTTCTCGTCCACTCCATATCAGGATTACGATGACGCCGTTATATTTCTCGCGATAACATCGAAACTCTGTGAGAGCGTCCACATGACATCCCTTTCCGCTGGTATATAGTCATATAACCAAAATGACGTACGCAATATCAAGGCGATATTAATTTCCCGGACGGTATCACATTTGTACAATCGTATCGGGCCATCCCGCGAACATTAATTAAACACGCGAGCGGGACATCAATTAATTTCGTTTATACGTGAGTGATAATAACTATATCGATGACCAGTGGTGACCGTAACTGTACAACGGAAAGAAGGCAGGACTGTATACGCTGTAACAGCTGATTTCATCGTCCAAACGTTTATGATTAATTCTGTGTAATAAAATTCTTTTATGTGATAAAAATCGAGGTTAATTTCGATACCGTTATTTAAAAGGCCTGCAAGGAAACGACCCGCGATAGATTTTTGACAAATTCGATTAAGATACGTAACCGCCTCTTTTATACTTCAGACGGCAATATATTCCTCTTCCTAAGGTTTCCCGTCTCATTTCGGTTCACGAGAGGAGAGTCTAATTGACCTAAAAGGCGTTATCTGCTACTCCGTCTCCGGGAAATCGAACGTGCGAGCCGTAAGGGTAATCATTATCCGTTGTTGCCTTAATGAGGTCCAATTATTATCGGATGGGTCACTTAGTATGCGGTAACGATATTCTGACAGTGTATAGCGCAACATTAGTGGGACGAAAGAACGAGAGCCAAGGGTCAACATCCCTCGGAGACCTAGCGAGCGGCCTAACGAGACTCGATCGTCGTCGTCGTAGTCGTTTATCTGTACGACATGCGTGCTCGCGCACCATAGGCGTACGCATTCCGGCGCACGTGCGCGCAACCCGGAATCCACCTGTTGAATATTACTCCCTACTGTGTCGACCCTCGCGTCCGACACGCGGAAGCGAACCGCAATCGAGACAAGATCCCTCCTTTCGTAGCTTTCCGCTCCTGCGCGTATCCCATATTTGTCGCAGGAAAACAGCCGTCGTCTGTTCCACCAAGACGATTTTCCCGGAGAATTTATTTTGCAGCGTCGCCGTAAAATTTTCCAATTACAAATTGTCGCTGCTTCGAAGTAACAGGACAAAATAAAGCGCTAGGAATTCACACAAATCATCTCTTACCATGCGATTATTGCGATGGATGTAATAGCGCACAGCGGCGCATTTTCGAGATATGTTATCAACCCATACGTCATTGTTTCCAGAACACACTCATCGCGATTCACCGCGACGCAAGGCTTCGTCGAACGGGGACGATCCAAGATAATCGATTGGTCGCGCTCGAGTCTCTCGTCCACTTACGGATTCGAACCGGGCAGAAGATTTTTTCCTCAGATTTTTTTTCCACTTCTCGCACGCTCGCCTTTTCCACATATCGGACTTTCTCACCTCTTTTCGTTGACCGTGATTACCACGAGGATCCCTACTACCGCAATCTTTTCGTTTTCGCATCCGTCACGGCTTATTAAGTTGCCTCTTCTTTAAACTAGAGTGCGAAACGCGTGCACGAATCGCATACGTCAACTCATCGTCAGCGTATCGACTTGTACGACTTCGCGAAGTCCTCGCAGCAGGTTAATACCGCGTGGAAACTACTTCCGTCTGCTTTTTGTCGACGATTGTCTTTCCGAAGACGAATCGATAATAACTGTCTCACTTTGTTATATTTCTTCATAAAATCGCATGCCTTAAAAATCCATATTTCCTCCTTTTTGAATTTTGTATAATATTACGTTACTTTTTCATTAAGAAATTAAATACTGCCAAGAAAAATGGAAATAGGCATTAGTTTCAATTTTTATTAATTTATAATCGAAGGTGTCATATACGCGCGATACAATTTTTTTTAGGTTATAGAATCATTGCTCTCTTTCGTTTTTTTAAATACATTTTTTCTCTGCTTGGCTAAATTTATATTTATCTTGACAAAGCTATTATTATCATGAGTAGATGATTGGAAGAGTATTGTTTTGTGAGTCTTAAATAATTTAATGTTTCTAAAGTAATTGTTATATTATTATAATTATTAATGTAATAATTAATAATTTAATTAATTATAATAATTACTTTCGAAATATAAAATTATTATATTTAGAGTGAAAAAGTTTTGTCTTTTTCAGAAATTTCTACTTTTATATTAACTGGATTTTTTTCGAACATATTTCTTTAACTTTCCATTCACTTATTTAATCTTGTACCGATTTTCTGTCAGCCACGCATTGTAACATTGTAAATTTCAAGTTACAATTTCGTAAAATGTGAAGACTTACTTATTGCTAGAAAACGCGACGGAACTGCCACGCTCGACTTTGTAATTACGCTTGCGTTACTCTTTAAAGTGTGTAGAATTTGCATCACAAATGTTACATAACATGCGACTCGACAATGAACGGATTGTATGACGAGACGTCGTGTGAATTCTCGGCGTCACATCACAAAGTCCGCGTACGCGAAATGTAACCCGGATTCATCCGGCGGTCTCATTACTTACAAAACTTTATTATCATTGGATTCTTCTTACCTTGCAACCCTCGCATGTGAACGCCCCGAAATGAAACCCGGCTGCGGGCTCGTCGCATACCCTGCACTGTTGGTTCATCTGCAATTGTAGAAATTATAGAAGTTATTCGAAGCAGATACGTCAGAGTCAGTTACTTCGGCTCATCCTTGGAAGAATAAAGTGCGGTGTTACACACAGGATGGTGGGGCGGCGAACCGGTTTTCTACGTTCTCGCTTCGATTTTTATTCCTCCCACGATATCTTACGGATGTTCGAACAGGATTTGGAGTACGGAAAAAGTAATTGGAAATATGTTGGGGAACTTCGATTAAGCGAGTATGCAAATGATAGCACGTAGAAAATAGTCACGTCTGTCGATACGTTTCGATTGTTCTCTTTTCTCTCGGTGAAGTCATCTAATAATGTTTTCGACTGTGGTGGGTTTGAATTCAGCTCGAAGTAGGTTAATGACGTCACATGCTAGAACCGCCCAATTAGAACCTAAAGTAGAGCATGTGACGTCATTAATCCACCTCGGATTGGGTTCAAACTTTCAAACCCGCTGCAGCCGAAAACGTTGTAGGTATCTTCAGATTACACTACATAAAACGCGACGTAAACTCACGATGATATATCGTGCTCGCATGAGATATATTTTGTGTACATCTTTCCTGGAGATTCGGAATTTTTTGGGTCGATTAGATCTTCGTCCGTGGGCATGAAATGGATATCTGAAGAATCATTAGGTTCCCTTCTTTCCTGAATCTACGTTTCCCCACCCTCTCGTAACATTCGAATCGAAACCCGTTTTAACCCACTGGCGTGTTATAAATCAGCGCTATCTCGGCGAACGGTGCCATCTGCCTCGGTTCTGTGTCGGAGCGAAGAACCTATTTTTCGAATAAGCTGAAATAAAATTAGACCATTGATGATCCGATAAGGATATTACGATCGGCGTTCGTCGCGCGAGTATTTCGATCATCGTGGTATAAAAATTCTCGATTCTAAATTAATAGGAAAAAAAAAAAAAACTGGAGAAACCAGCTCTCAAAGTTTATGAATCGTATCTTTATAAAATTCTATTCCGTTGTACGTAATATAAATACGATTTTGTTGTTTATAATAAGAGTTATAATAAAACGATTGAGTTAGACTTTAAGTCGCGATGCGTCTGTTTCTTTTAGTTAACGAATGCAAAATACAGGTTTATGGTTCACAAAACACACACGCGCACACACATATGTAGAGAGAGAATGAAGAAGAGAGAGATAAAGAGATTTTATGCGAAGTAGTCTCCATGAAATGCGTACGTTTCTGACACTCCGTTCGTATCTCTGGCAAATGACGCTATATTGTGACAAGCTGCGCACGTCGAATGATACGTTAAGAGTGCGCGCAAAAAAATTAACTGTATTCCCTTGCCGCGAACAGTCGCGAGCCGTTTCGGGACGGGGACCACCTGCGGATTCGTTGATTTAAAAATATAACCGCGACCGGTAGTCGTTGGTGTACTCAGCCCGGGAGATGAAGTTCCTCGAAAGAATGCTCCTTTTTTTTTATGCAAGACGAGAAGAAGAGCACTTTAACGAGAATTCAGAGTGACGGTAATTAGAGCTCCGATACGACACGACCTCGAGCGCGCTGCGCCTAGTCGAGGTCTTTGTAATTGCTCCTCCAAAGAAAATGGGCTGCCGCTCGCATTTGTCGACGAAGACGGACGATAAAACGAAAAGAGAGCGAACTAGAGAGAAAGAGGAGAGGAAGAGGTCGGGTCCGCAGGTTCGTTAAGGTTTCAAGTTTTTTCGGTTGCTTAACACCCGCTAACCCTCCTCCTCCACTCGCTGCGTGTTCGTTGATGAAGCGAAAAACTCTTCCTCTCCTTCCTGTTCGGTCTGCTCTCTCGATTGATTGAATTTCGCGATTCTTGTTCATGAAAATCATTAGAACGATCAACTAATCAGCTGATGATTATTATAACGTTCGCTCCGATTTCGACGCCAATCGCAATGTTATTTTTCAGAAGAACACGCATCTCGATTCGTCTTTTTCGCGAATATTAGATTTAAATAATAAAAAGATATAATTAATATAATTAACGATTGTCACAAATGAGGTAGTATGTACCGTTTAAACGAAATAATTCAAATGAATTATATGGTTTAGATATTGCACTCTCACACTTATACATTTTTTTTCATCCTTATCTAAAATTTGTAATTTTATAATTTTTTTAGCGTTGCATTATAATATACACATACATTAGTCTTTAAAATATTCGTATTCGAAATATTCGGCGGATCTCTGTCGACTATTTTCTGATATTTTCTAACGCATTCCAAGACCTAGTCGTTCTAAGTGGGTTTAAGAGTTCGAGCAACGAAACCTAATACAAAACCAAATAGAGCAGAGTATACGTATAACGGAGCCACCGGATCGCGTGTGCTCTCGAACGAACGGACGTAGGAACGGCGCGGGATGCACATCGCGAATACGAAGAAAACAATAAGCGCGAAAGGTCGAGACGCGAGAGGTAAAGGCCGAGATGCGAGCGTCTCGGAGGTGGAGCAATTGCAAACGAAAAAAGTTCCATCGTTCTAATAACCGAAGGGAATAGATCCGAGGAGCGGTGTGTGCGCCGTGATTTGCAATAAATCTCAGAGAGCGCAGAAGTCAGACCTTCGCGGTGGACGGTGCATTATATTACGCCGTATCTGGTAAACCGTACCATTTACGCGGCTGACCTTATTAATTTTACAAAAGATCACGCTGTAACTGTTATCGACGGTAGTCCATGGGGATCAATGTGGGCCAAGGTAAATCTATATCGTCGCGACGGATCCGATTTAGCTCTTTATACGCGGAGTTGCGTCGACTTCGAAATATCTACTCGACCCTGCCGGGTTCGTCTCGCATACAAATTCGTACGATATCGACGAACGTTTCAATCAGTGCGTGCATCGCGAGAAAAGAAAAAAAAAAAACAATACGCGTGACGTTTTCTTTCAATTTTCAATTTGATCATCGATGTCATTGACTTCAATGGATCGCGGTTCGTGGTGCAGTGCAGGGGAACAGGTGAAACGAGAGAAGAGTCAAGAAGAAAAGGGGGTCACGGGGGAGCCAACAGTGTAAACACGCGGTGCCTCGTACCCCAGTTTCTGTAGATAGAGTCAATATTTGCCTGGCATCGGTGCGTTAATGAAGTCGATCGACTTGCCGTACCTGCTCCAAATATCGACTCGCGGGCCTCGACGATAACGTCAACGATGACGACGGGACCAGAAGGGTCACGCGTGAGCCTTTTACTAGCCTCCCGTGTGCGTGCTCACACGCGTCTATGCGGCCCCGTATACCTGCAAACGGGGGCACATCGTAGTTTACGCGCCATTAAACACAAGTCCCGTGTGACGTTTATCCCTTTATGAGGCGTTTTTTGACCTGAGAGTCAGGATCGCTTCTTTTGTCGTTCTTAACCCTCGCTACTGTGTCGTTACAACCCTTTCTTCGTGCCGACTTTGTACGCTCTTGATCATCATTTTTGTAATCATTTTGGTAATCGACGACGGAATTCTTTCTCCTTTGTACTTTCTACCATGAAAATCATTCGGCGGAAAAAAATATGAGAAATCTATTTACGTCTTAGTTGAGATATTTTCGTAATGGCGCCAAGTCACTCTCTTCCCTAATAGCGCTAAGTCACTATTTCCCTGAGGGTAAAATGTAAATGAAGCTGATTATGTAATGTATTTTTCTGTATTGTGACAAATAATTTTCTTGAACCTCGAACTAGTTTACGTCGAAGTTCGAAGTTCTCGTATGAGAGTATGAACAATGACCATTGGTAAAAAGCGCATGATTCATATGGATCACGAAGGTACAAGTGACATAAGAAGAAATGAAAATATTACGAAAGCATCTCTCGCGACGGTTGTTGTCGAAGGAAGAAGAATCGTTCAATGAAGAAAAATGCAGAATTAAATAAAGTAATGACACCATCACCGAGAAAACAGTTTATAATTCTTTTTTTTATCCGATATACTTCTAAGCTACATTCCAAAGCATCCTCTCCGAGGAAAATTTTCGGACATTTTAGAACCTAGTGTTTATGGTTTCAATAAAGAAAGTAGATAACTTTTAGGATACTATATATTCGTCAGCAACGATAGACAAACGACGATCGTTTACGTTTGAAGGTGCTAATTCGGAATACTCGACGATACTATGCGAGGCTCGTCCGTTACGAGGAATCTTGTTTTACAGGACACTTTGCGCAAACAGGGGTATAATCATTTTTCCGTGACATTCGCAGGCGCGTCCGTCGTTATAATTCTTCGCGGCAACGAGAGTACACGCTAGAAACGCAGTTTGCGCGAAATAATTAATCGGCGGTGTATTAATTCACATATTTATTACATACCGCGTTAAGAATGAGCACTTGATTACTGTCCAGGTCGTGATATACGGCCGGTGATTTTTCTCCAGTGCGTTAATGAGTCAATGAATCTACTCGAAAGAAGGAGTCGATATATCACCCGGGATACGCGTTCGCGCGCGCGTTTGCGCACGAAAGTTCCTCGTCTCGATGTTATCGGCGCTTAATTATGCGCGGAAGGATTACGCTCAAATAAATGCATACGCCGTATATAATCGACTATTACCGGATTACATAAAATAAACAGGATCCTGCGTACACACACGGGTATCAAGAGACTTCGGCGAAGCGGGAGGCGAGCGATGGAAAAAAGACTTTAGGAAACTGGTTCTCTCATCGGGCATGAACGGTAACTTTAGTTAAGGACGGAAAGTTTTTAACGGTCTTTCAGATAGTCTAGGTGAAACTTGGTAAACACATACAGTCTGTAATCAATAAAATACTCTTCAAATAAAGATAATCATGATGCCACCATTTTCATTTAACAGACCCTTAAACACATAAGTGGGTCTGAGAGACCTTCCCGAAAAAACTTTATTTTTGTGCCATTTTATTTTAGTTGAGCAATGAAGTTGGTCAATCATAGCAGTCGATAGAGGAGACTTCAAGCTGTTTTTCCACCTAGCCCGAATCTTCTTTCTCATTCCGTCTTCATACAATAAGCGATCAAAATTCTAGGGGAATTTTCAATATGTGTTTAAGGGTTAAAGTAAAATAAAATTTATTATTTTTAAAAACTTTTTAATTTGGAAAAAGATATTCTTGGGAAAGTGTTTCAACGATTTCAAATAAATCCCTTAAATAAATTCTGCATGTATACATTGATTTTATGTTGAATGACATTTTATATGTAACATCACGTATGTAAGATCGATTATCGTTATTCATAATAAATAAAGAAGATAATGTCATTGTTTTTATAAAGCAGATCCTTATCTATGTTAGTAATCGTGTGCATACGATCAAAACGAAGAAAATGCAATTTATCATGTTGTAAAATCTATGAAAATTCTGGAAAAGCTCTGGCAAAGGAAGCGAGAGGATGCACGCGGCCGGTGCAATTTGTATTAGCGCCGATGCGTTTTTAACGATCCCTTTGATGGATGATAGCCGCTCATTCACAGACGCGTCGATCGAATCCCTGAAAAATGATCTTGCGCATCGGCTCGCACATTCTCAACGGGAGTATATAGATGTAGCGATGCGCTACTATATAGGGTGTATATAAAGCGGCTCGCTTTTACAGAAGCTTTTACATAATTACCTAAAATTAGAAGATACAACAATTTTTTTGCAATATGATGGTATGAATACATAATTTTAAATTAGGAACAAGTTACATTGAAAATTGAATATTTTTTTGTCAATTAAATTTTGCGGAGACAACAAATAAAAACTTAATAAAAATTTTAGTGAACTTTATTTGACTTAAATCGCGTCATAATTAACTCCGACCTAAGTAAACGAATTTCGATGAAAAAGCGAAAGAAAACCGTGCAAAGAAATCTTTGCTAATAAGATTTCCTTGACTTGAAATTTTTCAAAGAATCTTTCGTATATTCTTGATGGCACATAATTTTTCATCACACCCTGTACATGTACAGTTCGCGAGCATATGGCAAGGTAGGCAGCATAGTTCCTTTTCGGTTAATATGTTTTCGCGATCCACAATGCGCCCGGTCGGGAGCCAAAGACAATTAATAACCTTCCGGAGTATCATTTATCGCGACAGTTTAGCCTCACGTTAGAGCGAGCTCGTCCCATCGTGGAGCACGAAGCGCATAAAACGCCGTGGCGCAGGTAGCCACGTCGTAGATGACATTGTCTGCCTCCTCGAGCCGTGACCGATCCGATTTTTAACAGCGATTTTGCGTCCGCCACTCGAGAGTCAATCGAGAACGGTCGCCGCGCGCGACCCTCTCGCACTTGTGGGAATCGCGATGGGTGCTCCTCTCGGAAGTACCACGATTCGTTATGCCCGCGTTATGCCCTCGTGCATGTGACTGAACATGTGCCACGTACGTCGCGGCAGAACCTCTAGCTGAGAGCAGCTGCTTCCACGAAGACGCGATGCGTTTTCGCGAGCGGCACGTTCCGAAGCGCCAAATGAATACATAACTTTGCAAGCGGTCGAGCAACTCGGAGGAAAAAAAGATCCGTGGCCGACTTCGGCAGGAAAACCGATCGTCGCGTCATTGTACTTCGAATTACACGCCGCGTAACATGCGACAGGGAATCAAGTAGGGATTAACGCGGAAGGCCTCGGCGATAAATACATATACGTTTTCGTTAGATTTACGAGAAAAGTAAAACGATCAAGAATCTGCACGCGTGTTTTGTATATGTTTTGTATGTTCGAAGGAACATATTGCACGCGATTGTGACTAAGTAGTGATTTACATTCGCAGTGCGTTTTGCTAGATAATGATTGCGTGATGGACGAGATCGTGCATGGTCATCTAGATCGTGATACATGTGATAATTTTACTTATTCAGGACTTTTTTACAAATCCAAAAGCATGCTGTATTGTAGTGTAGCCGAACGTCCAGGCGGAAGAAGCGTATCACGGCATTAAATAAGTCGTTTCAATGAAAACGTGTAGCGAAACAAATGTTTCCTTCCGTTTAAGTACTTTTCTTACAACGAACGTATCATTGCGCGTTTAACGTTAAATATTTAATCATCGAGCCTCATAAGGAATATTTGAATAAATATATGATTTCTCTTGAAACAAGAATGAACAATCGTGGAGTCGGAACTCGTTAAATAACCGCGTATTATAACGAAGGGTCTTTTCGAATATATAAAAGCTCCGGGTTTTATATCTGTCTTCTGCTTACTCCAAGACGCACGAGACCGGTATGCCTCGCCGGCGCAATTTAATCTCCCTTTATTTGGCGATTAAGCGCGCCACCATTGATTTATAATCTCATAAAAGGCCGAAGGCACGGTCCTGTAACGACGTCGGCAATATCATGAACCGAAAGAGCATCGGGAAGGTTTCGCACGTGTGTATGCGTGTATGTACTCGCGCGTAAGCCGCGATATAAGTGCAATTTCTACGAAAGCGACATTTAAAATTTTATACGCGATCTCGCGGACAAAATCTCCGACAGTTTTCGACATTAACTTAATAGAAGTGCACAATGCATTAAAAAAAATAACGCGGTCGAAAGTCCGTTATACTTTCGTTAAAGTTTTATAGAATAGACATTTTATTTAGAATCATCAACATAATCAATTACTTCGTTATTAAAAATTATATTTTAATTATATTTTATGTTATATAATTTTTTTAGATAAATTTCGAACTTGTTTCTAAAGATGGTTTATATCATTAATTTCATGTAAATCTTCTGGTGTTCAATTTTAGCTTTAATATCATTTCAATAAGTGTATATAATAATTTATTTGTATATTAGTGAATTGCTATATATTATATTATGTTTTAATGATATTAAATATAATATGTTTTGTAATACTGTATGGAAGGCTTTTAATAGTGTTATGTTTCTAATCGCTTTATTAATGTTAATTTTCTTGGTGAATTGTATATGCTTTAAGTTAATTTAAATAAGCTATTTGTGTTGCTGAATTTCTTGATCAATGATACTAATGTGTGGATATTAATTAATTAGAATATTAATCAATTTATGTTTAATGTTGATATTGATTAAATAAGGCATCAGTTCAATGTTCATTCAGTTTAATGTTGATATTGATTAAGTAAGACATATCTGTCGCTTGGTTATAGTCTCGCCTATTGCTCAGTCATTATCATAATCTTTTTACAATGGTATGTATTTTATCAAATTTTTGTATTATGTTGCACACAGTAAGTTTTAAAATTAAAATTAAATAATCATAATTTTTTATTTAATCCGTGGAAATGACTATTTACGAAGCGTGATACTCTTCTTGTAAGTCTGATAATTCCAGGCAACTACTTCACTCAGTTCAAGACGTAAGCATAGTACTTGAGAATACGTATTCGTGATTATCTTTTGCTCTCGTCCGCGACGAGTTTCACAGTGTACGCGATAAGACGATCGGATCGTCCATTCAGCTAGCGCGGTCGCCTTCCGTAGGCACTGTTGTCATTCTAACGGAAGCGGGACCAAGTGTAGATCGGTGTAATTCACGAGTTATCGCCGGGCGAACAAAGAGCATCGATTTAGATTAGAAAAGTAACGGGTAATTTGCGTGTACGCCGTTAAACGCGCCTTTTAAACGATCCAGATAAGATAAAGAGAGACATTTCCACGCATTCGCACGTTTCACTTAACTCCTGGTCGACCGCGGTACGTTTCGCTATGTCTGTTCTAAGAAAATATTCTCGCATATTCTGTTCTAAGACTCGGTTATGTTTGTCCTTACCTAAGCTCATTCTAATTTATTTAGAAAACTATGATACTTCCTACAGATTGCTAAGTCGCAAAGATGACAATCCAGTTTGCGCACTGAAAAAAATTTAGTGCGCAAGTGTTTTCTTACAGATCAGTACGACGTGACTGCCATGTGAGAGAATTGGATTTGAGAATGCAGAATTCTTAATCGAGCATTTCATTTACACTTTACCGCCACGGTTAGGTCAGGGTCTTAGGCTCCATTCGGAATCGGACAAAAAAAGATAATACGCGTATTTGTCACGACTCTCAGTACTTCCCGCATGACTTGTAAAGGGTGGCAGTGTAGTGGCGGCAAAAAGGCGTTAAGTCAGATCACGACCCCGTGACGACGACGAACCACGCCGGAAGGGGTTAATATGTAAATGAGACGCGACACGACGCGCTTAGGTCGGTATGCATAAAAGATTTGCAACGTCGGTTGCACTAACATCATGCAAATCTAATCTTTGCGTATCACTAGATCAAAGATGACGCGATGGAATATTTCGACAATTGTGCACACATGTTATGTAACAACAAAAAAATACAAATCAATCAACATAAAAGGAAGTAATATGTATATACATGTATGATTTTTTGTTTTAAGAAATTGATCAGTTTTATGTTCAGTCGAGCTTTCTGTTTTATATGGAAATGGAAGACTTTGCTATTAAAGATTCTGAAGCGTCAAAATGATTAAAAATTCAGTTCTCGCTAAAAAATTTGGGGCAAAAAATCCTCATAAATAACATTAACCCTTACGATATCATGCTCGAAACAATGCCTCATTCTTACCATCCTGAGTATCCCGAATCTGTTCATTTTTTCACCTATTTAAAATGGTTAAAAAAAATCTCTAAAAATTCACGTAAATACTTTCAGCTTTCTAGAACAAATGTTGAAACTTTGCTTTAGAAATTAATAAAATATATATAATTTAATAATCCAATCGAACTTGTGAGAAACTTGTACGAACAAGAATCGGTTAAACACGAAATATCCAAGATAGTAGGGAAAGGGTTAATTACATCAACATTTTTTAATTCGATGATTGAGTCAATGTAGAAGTCTTTGCTGTAAATAATGCAACATTGACAAATTTTTAACTTAATTTGTGTTAAATGTCCTATTGTGAAGCTGTTTACGCTATTATCTTTGCGCGAGAACATCGACGTTCTCCCTAACTTTCATATTTAACTTACCGAAATGAAGATGCGTCCCTGAGCATGCACGCAACTCGTCGCGCGAGTGTACGCGTGCACGTGCATGAGCGATGAATCGGAGGCGAGAGAGAGAAAAAGAGAGAGAGAGAAAGAAGAAAGGAAAAGAGAAGATGCGCGATTCTCTTCTCGGACCTCTCTTGAGCATAGAGCTCGCCGGATATACAAGTGGGTAATAACCGTATGAAAGGGTAACAAAGGTGGCTGACACACCGCGGTCGACGTAAAGAGCAGGGGGCAAGGGTATGGGCGCGGGCAAGGGAATAGCAATAAATATATTTTGACATGGGAGAGCCTTGCCGACGGTCTTATGCATAATAATTGTAACGGCCGTCTCTCTCGCACTTGCACGGTACGACACGTACGCACAACGTACGCACGCGGGCAAGACGTCGTCGCTCTCGGGCCCTTTGTGTCGCCGAATTGCGGTACTGGCTAGCAGTAGGCAAATATTATAGCAACAGGCGGAGACGAGGGGTAACGATAATGTTTTCATTTGATGACGACTAACCTCGACTAACCGCACGTGAGATCACACGTTGGGGAGAAGGTCCCCCATCTGCCCTCCTCCTCCTCGGACGAAAGCACGTAAAAAGAAGCTTCTCCGGAATTTACGCAAATGTGTATTTTAAATAAGTTAATACATGTATCTGGAATCCAACGGGACTCAATCAATAAAAACGAAATGGTTATTTTCTTTCTATTTTATTTTTGTTTATTCAAAATAATCGCCTCTTGAGTTTACACATTCCTGACAATGATTTACAGGGTGACTGAAATGACTGTTCCAAAGCGTTGACTAATATGGCTTTCAAAGAACGCATTGTCATTTTTTATCACAATTCGATTGTTATACGCCAGTATTTGGTCTGAAATCAACTTTTATCCCCAACCATTTGCCTAATTTCATACCATGTAACATTTTTTATTCTCAAGATAAAAATGTTGATAAAAGGACGCTTTGAAACCATTCAAAGAGCGATGATGCGTTCTCTGAAAGCCAAACTGGTCGATGTTCTAGAATAGTTATTTCAGTCATTTGTAAAACATTATCAGCAGCGTATAAATTTAGGAGGCAACTTTGAATAAATAAAAATAAAATTTTAAAAAAATTTAACCATTTAGGAGACTATTTCGAATAAACAAAATTTCCAAAAATTTAATCACTTCGTTTTTATTGGCTCAGTCCCGTTGGGTTCTAAACGCATGACATGAGAAAAAAAAGTTGTAAATTTTTCAATTTGATTAAATTTTTTAGTTCAAGGATTTATGTATTTAACCGAGGGGGTAATCACTCAGAAAATAGGTGTACACTGGACTGCAGATTTCAATGGACTTTCGTCAGAATTCATTGGAATTCATTACGATTGCTAAAAGATCTTTCTAAAAAAAAGGTTATCAAAAATCTCTCTTTAGTAACTGATTAACTGATTTCAACCAAAAATTCGTTATAAAAGCCAAAAATTCATGGTATAACACATGAAATTCATTAAATTATACCGGACTTCATCGAACTTCAAGGAATTCAACGGACTTCAAGGAATTCAATGGACTTCAAGGAATTCAACGGACTTCTAATAGGTTGTACACCAGAATTCAAGAGTGGTTACCCCCTCGTATTTAACTTAAATACGTAAAATACTTGAACTTATATATATAAATTTAAGCATATATATGTATATTGAACTTAAATACATAAATACTTGAAAAAATTTAATCAAGTTGAAAATTTTAGCCAAGTTAACAAATTTTTTTCTCTGTGTACATATAAATGTTCTTAAATGCAAGAATTTATATTAAGAAAAAGAGCGAAACGTATATAAATCCTAAACCTTTATACACATTTGTAGACACAACTTTGGAAAATTATTTCTATCGCAGTAAAATTAACTAAATGAATACTTATTCTTATATAACCTAATTTTATCACGGAAATAAATGATGTTTGTATTTGAGTGAAAGAAAAGAAAATTATCAAGAATTTTGTTACAACACCGCTTCCGTGCGATTTCGTAACAAGTATAGAACCGGAGACTTTAATGCTTGGCGCGTTGTTATACATTGAGAAATTTAAGTGCAAGTTTTTCGGCATTATATCGTGTCGCATTAACGATATTTATTGATATTTTTCTTATCAAAATACATCGACATACAAAAAATAACCGTAATGGCAAGTTCATGGCAATAATATTGATCAGTAATGACAGAATTGTCACACACATTACAATACATTATTAATTATAAATACATCAAAATAGTAATAGTATCTTTGTAAACTATCGAAATGTGTAAAAGTAAGATGACTCACCTCACACAAATTGAAAATCCACGCAAATATCAGTCTCGTTCCCGGATCACTAAGTCAACAAATAAGAAGTGTTCCGAAGCAACTGTTCCAGTCCGTTATCATTTGTTACACATCATATCTCTCATTTCCAATGAACGTTCCGTTTGCTCTTATTATACCGATTATGCCTTATCTTCGATCACATATTTCTCCAATTATTTAACGTTCAAATTCGAAGAAAATCGTTTCTTCCTCGTAATGGCCGGCGATCTTCTTGAGAGCTTCGTTATATCCGATTAGTCTCGTTCTTCACAGAGCGCTACCGGTGTCGTGTCATGCCGGTTTCGATTCTGTCGATTGAACCATACAATTTCGATTGATCGTAATTCACGCACTTCCTCGTCCGATATTTATTCTATTCCTTTTCTCTCTCTCTCTCTCTTTTTCTTCTCCTTCTTTTCTACTTCCCCCGCTGTTTCCTCGCGATTTTTTTCTTCACCTCTTTTCCTCCTCGGTCGCTGTGCTCGTCTTTGTATACTCTCAATCTCTTTCTCTCTCTTTCTCTCCCCCCTCTCTTTCTATCTCTCTTGTATGTGCACGTGTGACGGTGCGACTACGACGATGGACGAGAAAGGACTGGTGCTGTACGATCGCTCAGACCTGTTTGACTGCATCGAAGCGCCTAAGGAGAACCGTGCCGTACCGAAGGAACGATTTTCCTTCGTATAGTAAGAGCCATCTGGGGAGCTGTTCTTACCCATCGGTTCACGCCTGTACGCGGGCCCTCCAACAGCTCCAGTCCGGGCCCGATCGTCGACCAATCGGTGTTCACTGGTTCCCGGTACCTGTCCAAGTGCCACCCATCCGTCCCCACTTGTAACCGGCTCCACCACTCTTGAAAGATTCCAACCGGCCCTCGCCAACCGCAAATATTGCCACTCCGCTAACTCGTTCGTTGGCTATGAGTTGAATTTTTTTATCAGGAAAAAAAAAAATATATATATATAAAATATATATGAGCAAAGAGAGAGAGAGAGAGATACAGTAAGTTGTTATTTTACACTTCCTGCACTATTTTTCTGTTTCTTTTTTTCCCTCTATTGCTAAATAGAGCGGGATTAAATATTATTTTAATTATGTTCTAATTTTAATAATGTAAAGCTTTAAATATTTAATTCTTTTTTGTAAATTTATTTGTAGGTATAAGAATTACGAGATTTATTATACATTATTTTTTTATGAATAATGAAGGCAATAAGAAACGTTTCATTTTATTTATCAAAATATTAACACGGAGAAACTATTATGGTTTTTATAATGATATATTTTTTTTATTCCTCGTTTTTTTCTTATAAGTGTATAATTTTCTGTTATTATCACGTCACAGACGTTCAAACAATCAAGCCAACGGATTTCCACGTAACACGGTTTTTCCTGGTTGAAGTCACAGGTATTTTCAGTTTTCTCCAGTGTGGCGAATATTATGATGGTTTCTCAACCGTAGACAAGAGGTTTCCTTGTCACTCTCTTTCTCTCTCTCTCTCTCTCTCTGTTCGGTATTCGAAATAGCACTCTTACGACGCTCCAGAATCCGGCTGCGGAGAGATGAGTCTTTTTGCGCGACGTTCGCGGTTTAAGCAAAGGCGCCTTATGTCGCCAATACGGGCTTTATTTGCGTATGCTAAATGGTGCATGCACGTGGTTTCCACATTCTCTGGAATGGCTAATCACACCGCAAATACGAACACTATGAACACGCGGCGTGAATCCTTTAGTCTTCAGACGTACTTTACGACACGGCTTTGCCATTCGGAGCGACCGTATTTTTCTTCTATCGTACTATGCGGCAGTTTGTAAAGACAATTTAGACAGTGAAGGTCATCTCCACTGGAATTCGTGGAATTCACCTTCCATCAAACTCCTATCCATCAAGCTTCTATTAAAAACCTTGCTTGTGAGCATGATTTATAATTAAATGTAACTCTCTTTCTTTCTTTAAAAGTGAATTATTGCCACTCTAATTTATGGAACATGATCGGTTTTCCACACAGAAAGAAATGAGTATCAAATCAACAATTCATTGTTTCATATATGAGCAAGAATATAAAATCTTCTAGGAAGAATTTGATAATCTTAAACAGACATAATTTGCTTACATGAAGAAACAAAATTTCTTTATATTAGCAAATTATGTCTGTTTAAGATTATAAAATCTTCCAAGAAGAATTTATATTCTTGCTTATATATGAAACAATGAATTGTTGCTTTGATACTAATTTTTTTTTATGTATACAGTCTTTACTGAACCATAATTTTTACATTGTGTCATATTGTATTGCCTAAATTTTAACGGGATATAACAAATTCTAGATGTTATAAGTTGTTGCTTTTACCGTTATTTTCATAATTGTTCTATAATTTTTGTCATTGTTATGAAAGACCATTTTTCAATAATTTGAAACTTTGACAATGTTATTGACATTTAGATTTAGGAACTAAATTTAATTTAAAATATTCTAAAAATTTGTTATTAATTTAAATTCTAAAATTCTTAAATTAGCTAATAAATTACACCTTAATTGTAATAATTGTGCTATATAATTTCGTTTTAATAACGTCTCAGATTAAGCATGTTCTACACATTCAAAGATCATTAGATATGAAAAAAGAAATGTAGTCTCCTTACAAAAGAGTAATTTATACAAATATTTTTAGCATCATCTAACTAGCTTGAATACATAATAATTAAAATGCGAGAGCTCAGTAAAAACTAATAACATTTTATCTCTTGTCCCATTCTCATTTTGTCGTTGAAAGGTTCATTTTTATTATATTGTATCGCGTTCATCGACCACTTTTGCAAAAGCATAGTACAAAGCAAAGCAATTAGTCTATATTTAGATGAGTTAAATAAACCTGCATGCGACTAAAGCAGTCATCATTAGGAAGATACATTTTTTATCGAAATTTTTCGATGCTCCGACGATGTGATTCGACCGTTAAAGATCCAACGGGTCACAAAGCGGCTGGCTGATCCAATAAAATGTCGAAAGGCGCACGGGGGCGAGGTCGGGTCGCATTGGTGCGAGACGAGGTACAGCGGCGCTATAAATTAGTAAGATGTGTCCACTCGTGGAAATTAAACTATAGAAACTGGTTTTGAACGTAAAACGCATCTCCTCTTGCTGCACATGACTCTCTTTTTCTTCATTTCATTCTCCTCTCTGTTTCATTTCTCCCTTTTCCTCGTTTCATTTCTTCTCTTTCTTTCTTTTACTTTTTCATTCAAGTATCCCTTTACCTTCGCCGCTCCTCATGATCGATCCTCTTATTCTTCTCTTTTCTACTCATGATCTTCATTCTTCTTTCACACTCGTACTCGTCGATATACGTGTCTTGTATTATTCATTTTGCTTCTTCGATTAACAATTGATTTTATTTGCCAGAGAAGATAATAAACGTACATCCATAAAATCTCATCATAAAAATAAATGCATGCGGGCAAACAACAAATAAGAATTTCTGTTATTAAAATTAGGGAAGATGGGTAACAAATGAAAATTTTTCAGCGTTCAACTCTTATTCAGAGTGATTTGTTCGTTAAATAATATATAAAAGAAAATTGATATGTAATATTTAAAAAAACGTATCTTTTAATTTCCATAATAATTAATATTTTAATCATTTTATCTTATGGAATAACGAAAAAAATTGCTGTGAATCGAATGAAATATGTCTTTGAAAATACGGACGTGCCGGACAAACATGAGTATTCTTGATTGTGTAGATGGCGCAAAAAAGATTACAAGATCATAATTACGTAAAGCTTGAATATGACGATTATTGCATGACGATCATTGTAGACTGGAAGAATAAATTTTTTGCAGAGGATTGTATTCTTATTTCGTCATTGATGCGTTGATGATCGTACGGTGATGTTTCCTGTGAAAGAAACTGCTGTAAATCCGCCGATGTATGGCAACAAGAGAGGCACTACAGACAACGTCAGATTCGTGATCAATTGGCCGCATATAATCTGGATGTATCTACGCGTTCGGCCGTCCGTTCTCCTTTTTGTCTGTCGCAGTCTCATCCTAGTATGAATGCTCGTTCATGCAGAAGCCTTTCTCGAAAAGGCAGATGGGACTAATATAGACTCTATTCTGTCCCGAAGATATGAACTCATTCTTTCGATGGTGTCGGAGCTGTTCATCGACACGGAAACAAATAAGATTTATCGTTCCGTGTATGTTGCTCTGATCGCCCCCTTGTCGTTGGGAAACGGTTGTGATAGTTTTCGTCTTGTATAGATGTAGTATAGATATTCACGTGTAAAAAAACGAGGAAAAATAACAAGGAAAATCATACGTTAGTCAATGCGATAAGTGTTAGATTGCGAGTATCAATTTGTAATTAAAATATGAAATGATGAAATATTGAAATTATCTATTTAACTTAATTATACAGATAAATTGAATTAGAAAATAGGAAAAAAAGTTTGTGTGAATTGGTGCGATAAAATATTTTTTTTTTGTATGGCATTTAGGTGCAACTAAATTTAAAGCAGAAATTTCGATCAATTTAAAATATTCATTTCATATTCATTTATTTTAAATTTGTATTGTGTAAAAGTGCGAATGATGTGAAATAATATTTATACACGGTAAAAAAATTTCTTATCTTAAATATATTTACACAATTGAATACGCAGAGAACCATTGTCTAAGCTTTCTGGACTTTATCGTTGATAACAATGGCATCATCTATACGGATTGGTTTAACAAAGAAACATTTTCAAGTAAGATTTTATCTCTCTAACCATCCGCTTTGCCATGCATTGAGAAAAAACTTTTGTGATTCAAGTAAATATGTTATTATTACTATTCAAGTAAATTATTTACATCACACAAAAGTAAATATTACTTCTAAAGAAGAATAACATACTTGAATTACGAAAATTTTTTTCTCAATGTAAAATAGGAATAGTTTAGAATTCAATTGACAGAGCATTTCTATTATCACACCCGATGTTTCATAAGAAAAATATAGAATTTTGTATTGAAATACTGCTAGACAATGATTATCTTGGCTCAGGTATCTTATATTAAAAACGTATATACATATACGTATATATTCTTCAGTTTTTACTTCAGTTATTCAAGACTGCGAAAAGTATACGTAATAAGGTGGCGATTTGAAGAATGATTCGCTACTTCATCGTGCTCTAAAATGCGGGTCTATTATTTCCGATGCTACATACATACATTACAGCTCATAAATTGCGGAATGGTATACACACTCGTAAACATAAAGTGCAAACGTGTGTTTTTCACGATCGAGAGCCCACTAAAATCCCGGTGACAGTGATATCGGTTATCGCGGGACTCAGACAACGGGAACACTCGTAAACCTTTCTGCGCGCGGCGCGCGAAATTCGCATCACGATCGTATTTCCTGACTAAATCGGCCGTCGTGTAAAAATACGATCCACGCGATCAAAGGTAAACGCAAATTCCTGGAAATAAATTAGAGTAGAGAAATTACGATCGCAATTTCGTAATAATTCTCGCGCAACGACCGACTTAAAAGAAAGAAGAATATATAGTACAATTCAGATCATTCTGCGCGAATTCCAGATTTCGCAAATTTTTATACATCGGCAATCCCTTATTCGAAATAAATTACGTTTTATTTGATCAGGATCAGTTTCGCCAAGCATATATGCTTAGGTAATTACACTATAGTGTAATTGATCAGAAATGTTAGTTTGTTTTTTAAATTTGATCATATTCTTTTTGTCTGCGCTATTAAATTTATAATGTTGATGATTAAATAAGGGCCATAAACGAGCTGGTTTAGTTGTGCAAATTATATTAATTTATTTAAATCTTAACAATCATAAAGACTTCGTATAAACGGAACGTTTCGGTCTTACTTGACCTTCTTCAGCCGTACATTAAAGATGTTTAAATCTATTAACGCATCTTATAATTCTATTCTGCACGATTTTGGATACATATATATGTTCAAAACAAGAAAGAGATACGGCAAATGCGAGTCAAGCGCGGTATATGTGTTGTGGATGTCACAACATATATATGTGTTGTGGATGTCACAATTATTCTACTCGTTGTGTAGTCAAAAAGTACAGGATTATACATAGCTGATTACTCGTTGCCAACACGAGAACAGGCTGAGTCACATGAAGAAATGTAATTTGTTCGCCAACAATTGAAAGGCTAGTTCGTGTGAATTTAGAATTTTGAGACATCATTTTGGCGTGTCGTGTTTCTATATTGTTTAGAAAATAAATTTTTGTGTTGAGAACTGAACTAATGAATAAAATTTAATACAATAATTAAATAAATTAATTAACGAAATAAATAATTACAAATACTATAAAATATAAAACATTTACAGATAAATTGCCGCAAATATAATACTGTGCTCGTTCGTGTGTCTGTATCGTGCCACATTACATACACGACTGAGTATAACGAACTCATCGAAGGAGAACGTGGAGCGAAGATTAAGAATATATACAATTAATTTCATCACACTCTTATGTTATGTTTCTAATCTCTCTTGACTAGTTTATCAAGCAACTCAAAATAAGACTCGTGTAACAGCTCTGTATATTTTGTAAATTCTTTTAAATTGAGCCCGTTGTTCTGTTCCTTTATATGTATCATTTCCGGTAACAGTCTTTTGTAATATCTTGCTCTGTGTCCAAGATTAATGCGCTGTTCCAATCCATTGAATGGTTGTATTGTGTAATATGTTCAGACAGAGCATATTAAAAGGATAACCATTGTCTCTTAACAATTGCATGGCTAATTCCAAGTTTTTGGAATACCGGTTTGGAAAGTAGTACCGCTCTGTCCACAAGTCCATAAATTGTTCCAATTTTATGGCATTGCGGGTGACTAGAACAATATGTGACGACTTTTCCTACGTAGGGCAAACTAAAAGAAAATTAGGTACAAGAATCAGAGAACATAGGAGTAACATAACATTAGACTCGTCGAAACACTCTATCATTTCTGAACATACTACACAATACAATCATTCAATGAATTGGAACAGCGCATTAATCTTGGACACAGAGCCAAGATATTACAAAAGACTGATATCGGAAATGATACATATAAAGGAGCAGAACAGCGGGCTCAATTTAAAAGAATTTACAAAAGGCAGAGCCGTACAGAGCTGTTACACGAGTCTTATTTTGAGTTGCTTGGCAGACTAGTCAGGAGAGATTAGAAACATAACATAAGAATGTGATGAAATCAATTGTATATATTCTTAATCTTCGCTCCACGTTCTTCTTCGATGAGTTCGTTATACTCGGTCGTGTATATAATGTGGCATTATACAGACATACGAACGAGCACAGTATTATATTTGCGGCAATTTATCTGTAAGTGTTTTATATTTTATATTTGTCATTATTTATTTCGTTAATTAATTTATTTAGTTATTGTATTAAATTTTATTCATTAGTTCAGTTTTCAACAAAAAAATTTATTTTCTAAACAATACAGAAACACGACATACCGAAATGATGTCTCAAAATTCTAAATTCACACGGACTACCCTTTCAATTGTTGGCGAACAAATTACATTTCTTCATGTGACTCAGCCTGTTCTCGTGTTGGCAACGAGTAATCAGCTATGTATAATCCTATACTTTTTGACTACACACAACGGGTAGAATAATTGTGACATTCACAATACATATATATGTACCCAAAATCGTGCGGAATAGAATTATAAGATGCGTTAATAGATTTAAACATTTTTAATGTACGGCTGAAAAAGGTCAAGTAAGATCGAAACGTTCCGTTTATACGAAGTCTTTATGATTGTTAAGACTTAAATAAATTAATATAATTTGTATAATTAAACCAGCTCGTTTATGGCTCTTATTTAATCATTATTATTACAATACGAGCGTGAAACTATTATTGTTATAATGTTGAATTGAGTCCAATTTAAATTATTTTTTAATCTCCTTACATCGCCACTGTTTCTACTTAATATGTTAATTTAACTTAATAATTTAATTTGAAATCAATAAAGTTAAATCATTAATCTCAAGAAATGTGTTAAATTTGAAATTTATTATTTATCAGATGCATACATTGATATGAATACTATTTACTTTGAAACTGATTAATTCAACCATAGAAATGAATTGATTAAACCTAAGTGTTTTTTTTTACAACGAGTTTTGTGGTAAAATAATAAATTCCAACATAGAAGTTAAAAGTAACAAAATGTTATTTAACTCAAGGAATTGATTAAAATTTGATTCTTTAGTATTTAACAGTGTACTCATACATAAACTTTTTATACTCAGTCCAGTTATATTTTACAAGCTAATCTAACTAATGTCTCTAATAAGAGATTATATATGCAAATTCCCAATGTCTTGTCTTTTTTTCGAAAACAGAAGTATTACCGCCAAATAAGGCAGGTCCATGAAGAAGGATGGAGTTAACGGTTTTACGAAAGCGCGATCGTGCAACGCAGGATTTCTCGAGATAAGATGTATGATCGCTTCTAGCGGAGAGAGGTGCAAAATAGGCTCTAATGTCCTTTCGTATTCGAGTCTGGATCCTAGGATGATGCGATCAGGGAGGTGCAGAGAGTGCTACAAAAGCCACGTTGTCTGAGAAATTGAGCTATGACATCGCTTGGCGTGCGGCACGGCGAAAAAATGGCGCGGCATTCGCGAGATTTCAGGAACGCGACGGCGATGCGGCACGCTGAAAAGCGCCATTTGCTATAGCACGCTTGGTCCCATTAATCGAAAACACGCGGAATGTCGTAAGAGCAAGCGAGCGAGCAGGCGAGCCAGGCCGTTGCAGCCGGCTGAGCAAACGGGCGAGCGACGCGACGGCGTGCGAATCGTCGTCGTTGCTGTAAATCGATTACCGCGAGATTATTAAACGCAGTCGGCCTCTTCGAGCGAAGAAATCTCATCTTACGGCGCGAGGTCAAAGGGACACAGTCGAGACGACTGTGCGCCCCGTGAAAACTTGCAAAGCTGCATCTCCAAGCGGAAGAAATACACCACGGAGAAACAAATAGCGAAATAGAAAACGCAAGAATATTTCAAAGATTCTTAAAATTCTTTAACTCTTTTAATATATGTGGTTTTGTGTGAAAGTTAATTTAGCTATCCTCTTCAAATTTTTCTGAATCTATGAACGTTGCGTGAAAATTTGAATATTTATCAGATTTTCAATTTAGTAAAAACGCTGATTCTTATGAATTGTTATTATAAATATAAATGTATATCAATTTTTAGATTCCCAAGTTTTTATTTATACTTGTTGTCTTCCTGGTTTATCCAAGATTTTGATTGAAATTCTGTTTTAGGAGTTTAACCCGAAAACATCCTAAGCCACTGTGAATTTTATTGTTTACCGGTTGTCGAAATTTTCTTGGCCAAAGAATTCCTTTGTCATACATGTATAACATACATGTATACTTAGAAAAAAATTTTCATGATTCAAGTAAATATGTTATTAGTACTATTTACTTGTATGATGTAAATAATTTACTTGAATAGTACTAATAACGTATTTACTTGAATTGCGAAAATTTTTTTCTCAGTGTACACATTCATGAAACATCTTGGCTTGTCAACTGCTATATTTCTTCGCACCTGGCAGTTTCGCGGAAAATTACGTCGATAATAATTAGAAAAAGCCAGTTCCCATAACTGGAATTATCACAGTTGATAATACTCGTAGAATAATTTCAACAATAGTGTGAAGAGACGACCGAGCTAGTCACGATTTATTTCGCGGTGTGAGATCAATAGTGTAAGATTGCAGAGTAATAGTGTTTCGCGGAAATTCTGAAGATATACAAGCTATTAAATTGTCGATTGACGGCTAACTTATACTTGAATGATTATTATTTTTTATGAAACTTTAGAGGTATAGGATAACGACATACGTAAAGATTAGCATTTTAATATATCTAGTTAATAAACTACAGAACTACACATATCTGCGTCACAGATCAAGATATCACCAATATAAATCTCGCTATTTTATCCTTCATCTGCCATTTAAAATAGTCACGACGATACACACATACATACTCAAACTCGTGACTATTAAATAAAAACTTTTTAAAATTATTATTATTAAGTACTCTTGAAATCATTCATCTTTTATTTAAAAAATTGTTTTCTTTCTTTTATATAATTTTGACGATATTTGCTTCAAAAGAAAATAATCAACTTTTTTTTAAAAAAGTGTTTTGCACTTTTAACGTGCGAAAATGTGCTTAAAAAAATACATGTTTATTATTTTTATTTATAATTTAACAAAACTTATTAAAATTGGAGGGAGACACTTGATTGTGTTCCCTTGTAATATTAAATATAATATTACCTAGAACGTAAATATAACACTCGTTGTCATTCTCGCTTAATATTTGAAATTAATTCGTAAAATTCAAGAAATAGATGAAATATTTTCAATGAAAATATTTTATCCACCTTTCCGTAGTAGATATGAAGAAAAAGAAAGCAGCTGTCAAACTACGCACGATGGCATATCGATTTCGCGAGGGCCGAGGTCAAGGGATTATTTCGAGCGGGAGAGCCGCGAGAGGAAACAGGATCTCGCGTACGTCCTTCGGTGAAGATCCTTCCGCGGGAAGGGCGTAGGCGAATCTTCGATCTCGAGAGCCGCTGGAAGTCAACCTCTCTCGGCGTACGACCTCACGGGAACTGGGAGCACGACCGCGTATCTCGAATCTACTTTGTGTCCTCTCACAAAGCGAGAAAAGGTACAGGTACGCCTGCCTATCCGGAGGATGTACTTCTCAGTGATCTACAGTGCGACGTAATCGAGAGTGTCGCGATCTTTGGCAAATTCATGCGAGATTTTACGGACTCGCAAAACGTGTTTCGCGGTATCGTGCACGAGAATTCATAATTTAAACGCTGGTAAAAAGGCTCTATCATAAAGAAAAAAATTGTTTGTGACTGTTTTAACTATTATGAGATATTTTCACAAACAATTAAAATTCAAAAATAATGAAAAATGAAACGCTCAGTTTCATTAAATATATACTTTAAAAATAAGAGAAAGATATGCATTTTAGAAGATAAATATTCGTTGCGTAAAAGTTTAGAATAATTATTGTTGTCAAGGGGGAAATGAAAAAAAACATAGAAGATCCTTAACTTCGTATGGTAATTTTTCATAACGCAAACTAGTGAAGATTCGTATGGATCCTATATGCTCCCCACTGTTACTTACAAGCCTCAACTAACGAGTGCACCGTATCGATCGAGTCTCGAGGAGAAAAAAATCGTCAGGGTAGGCTCGGGTATCGACGGGTGACGACCGGATGACGAATCAACAACGATCAGAATCGGTCGATTAACGTCCGCCGAGTGTCTGGAGTGCCGGTGTTACAAGGTATCATGGGTACCTAACTAGACTTCGACATCTGCCCGATTTGTCACGGGACGCTTTCCCTCGCGATATTTCAAGCGAGCCCGAGGACGGCGGCAGCCACCACGGGCTCGGGCGCGCTGTGAATAATTTCTGAATACCGCTAACGAGAGTCTAGTGGTGGATTCGGTCGAAGCCGCACTCTCGAGACCGCGTCCAATCGCGCCGCCGCATCACGCCGCGCCGCGATGGAAAACACTTCCGCGACGGTGAAAATCAAGCGGCTGCGGTATGTATCTCCCGCACCGTTTCGTGACAAACCTGGGAACGGTTTATTTCGCGTCTCCTCGCGACGACCGAGGATCTTTTATATACGTCTTTCGATTCTCAGATAATTCGCCGGCAGCGGTTTACGCGGCGCGCATTTTTCCTTCGCTTAGGAATCGGCCGAGTGAAAGTTCAGCCGTACTCCTCGCGAAAGATTTCCGCGATCGTTCTACTCGGCGTCCATCTCAATAAAAGTCGAGCAAGGTGTGACGCGTTACTGAATACTTTCCAACATTCTTTCCTGACTTTCCAACACGGAGAGTACCGAATTTTTTAATAACGTATTCTAGTGCTTGAGCTTGACACAATATCGAGTCAAAATTCTTAGCGAGAATGACAACAATAGCACCCGACTTGAAATGCACCACATAATTTGTACACTGAAAAAAAATTACTAAATTTTAATAAATATTTGTTTGTATATTTGCAAGAAAATATTTACTAAATAAATATAAATTTATTTAGTAAAAGAACAACTAATTAAATTTAACTATCGGTTTTCTTTATTGAGTAAATATTTATGTATCGTAAGTAAATATTTTCTTGCAAATATACAAACAAATATTTACTAAAATTTACTAAACTTAGTAAATTTTGTTTCAGTGTAAGGATTAAGGCCATGGCACACAAAAAAACTTAAGCAGTAAAACTTAGGCAGTAAGCGAATTAGCCAATGACAGTCGAGAATATAAGACCATAACGTAAGCAGTAGCAAATCCAACACGTTGATTTTCTTACGGCCATACGTCTTACTGCTTAAGTTTTCCTATGTGCCATGGCCTTTATTAAAACCTATTTGAAATTTAATAGCGCCTGTCTTACAGTTTTCATAGATAAATCGACTGCTGCTCACTCGTGAGTCCGGCATGTTTAATTACAGAAAATCGTTCGGCCTTCGAGCTACTCTCTTCACTCATTTTCGGAAAGGTTTGCTCAAAGGTCGAATGATTTTCCGTAATTACTTATACTCTGTTACTTTACTCTCGCGAGCGTAAAATAAAATAAAGTTTCCTTCTAGAGCAAGAAACGCCAAATGAATATCGAATGACGATAATAGCCACCGACTTCTTGCCGATTTAATGTCGACGACAAGAAGCAACGATCCGTCTCGTCGGTGACGTGGTACCCCGCTGTCTAAATACACTTAATGGATGACAACTATAAACTACCGCAGCAGCACATAACACGGAACCACGGAACGAATATCGTTCCGCACGATTAAACGCGCCTCTCTCCCCTCGCATGAGGCTCACTCGATTTCTCTGGAGCACTAGAACCCTCGTTGGTCGTTATCGTCACGTTCCGGTATCTGGATGTACCCCGTAGATTCATCCTGCGTGATCGCTGATGGCGAGAGCTTGCGCTTGCATAAGTGATTCAAGTACGAAAGTACCTTCTATAAATCTTTAAGAGTGTTCGAAATTTTTTGCACGACCGTATAAATCGATGAGATAAAAACGAATAAAACTGAGATGATAAAAGCGATAAATTGGCTCGTTTATTACAAACTATAAATTTAAATATAAGGTCAATGCGAATCTACGGCGCGGATTTACATGCGATACAAATTTTTAGTATTTTTTTTTACAATTTAATTATTCGGACGAGGTAGACTTTTTTATATCTGGTGCTTCGATACCGGTTTCAACTTCTACTAAAGTCCTCATCTGCAGTCTTTTATTGCACTGAACAGAAAAGTTTTTTTCAATTCAATCGGGATCATCAACTAATGAGAACTATATAAATAGAAGTTTAAAACGCGATAATCGGAACATCAGATAAAAATGTTTTTTTGCGTGCACAACGAACATAAATTGCACTGGTGAGAAAAGAAAGAAACATTGAAAATTTTAATGGTATGTACGTACATTTACAGCTTAGATTCGCATATTAGTCTTAAATCAATAAGTTATAATTTGAGTTAAAAAACGCGCGAATCTGCATATATTATTTATAATTTCTTCATTTACTACGTATGTTTTACTTCCGAAAGACGCTCATATATTATTCAGTTATTCCCAATCACATGTACATAGCGATAATTGCACCATTTTTAAATATATGTGCGTTGTATTCATCTATTTTCTTTAACAAAAATACATAAAAAAGTTCAGATTATTTATTAACATTCCACGAGATACTACACATCCCTGATCGTACCATAAACGCATCGACATGATTTCTTATCTGAGCGATGACGATTCCGTTTGATGAAGTTAGGCAATTCGCAATTGCGTTCGAAACATAACGGTGGCTACATAGAGTTCGTTGCAATTGGTCTGCCCTTTTGCGAGGCGAGGCCCCTTTTATCCCGCAGGACAAAACCACAAGAGCCACAAATTTAACCGCACAGACGCGCGGCGTTGAACCGGCGACACATCGTTCGATAAATCTGCTTGGCGCGTTAACATTGAAAGTTGAATGAATGGCGTTACGGGCTGGCGAGCATGCTGAATGCGGGACGAGACCGGCTCGTTGACACGGTAGTCAAAATATTGGGGGAGTGCCGAATCGAATCTTCACCGTCGCATTTTCCTTTTTATTTTCTCGCTGAATTATCGAACGTACCAGCGGTGACGGTGAGCAGTAGCCTTTACGAGCTTGAGCACCCTCGGAAATTCAGATTCGTAGAATCGACATATCATCTGCGACAAAAGCTTGTAATACTACGAACGTTTGCCGTTTGATTGTGCTGATGGAGCTGATATATTGCGTAATTCGTACGGATTCTATTCAGCAAAGACACTTGTGTCATCGCTCGCCTAGATATATCCATTTATGGAATTAAATCCAAAAAGCCAAAATAATTCTGATTTAGTTTACACATGTAATTCATACTAAACATTTTACAAAAGTATAATGTGGATCAAAACGTAATAATTACAACACTTTCTAGATAATTGCGGTATTAGTTAATAGTTTTGAATTATAAATGTGTAACAAACATGTATTTCACTTAATCTTATATGTTTTAACGGATTTTTTGATCTTTCCTTGATGCATTTGATATTTCAACTTGATCTTTTCTTTTACAAAACTGGATACATTTAATATTTTATGTTGACCTTTTCTAACTGTTAGAAGAAACTAGATACATTTTTAATATTACATTGATTGTTTTGAACGGAGGGAATTATCATATAATGTGTTAACGAACCGTGCGGTGTGTTGGCTCTGATGCAAATCTGATTCAAATCTGACGGAAAGTCGTGTCGTGGTTGGCTAATGGTCGGCGGTATGACGCACCGCGAATACGTGAGACAATGTAAAGAGAGAGAGAGGTGAAACTTTCTCGATGCTGCTTTGTTCCGTGATGCGTAGATTAGCATTTAAATTGCTGGAGCTATCGCCGACCCGACAAACTTTAGATAGAGGACTTTTTACCAGCGAATTAACTTTCCGCCTTTGCAATGCGAGCCGGCCAACTTGAGAATTCCATGCGGCAAGGTAATCACGGTTGATCTTCATCCTTCGTCGCATTCCACAATACCGAATCATGCTCTTCCTATCATCTTCAAAAATGTCGTGCTACATTGGTTAATTGCTAAAATAAATTCGTTAGGTATTTGTTCCTTTTACTATCTGAGTTTCTTCACGCTATGCGTGCGATAGTACTGGGAACACGTGTGCTTCTGGTGAAGCGAGTCATAATGCTTGCCGAGTCGTAAGAAATAATAAAAAAAATATAAGAATGTGCTTACTGATAATAAGAGCCATTTTTATCGCATAAAGTTGCACCTTATATTCGCGCGCATGCTATTTTTGAATAAGCAGCGAATTAATTCCGACGAATTCACGCGGGAAGAAGGGCATAGTGGACACGAGAATGCGGGAAGATGGAAAAAAAAGAAAAAAAATGTGTTTGTTATCTTTCTCTTGAGAGAACTCGTCCTGGCGCTTTACGTGAAGGTCGTAAAAAAGGGGAGAGAAGAGGTGTGCGGCGATTTATGTAAGGCGCGCTACCATAGAAATTGGGCCAGCTTACGAAAGAACTAAGAGCACGACACGTGGGAGGTAGACACTATCTAAAAAGATTCACCAAGGAAAAGTAATTTTTTTAACGATTGTGTTTGTACATGACCAACTGCCATGACAATCCCACTCTCGATCGTATTTTTGACCGGACGTGAAATTCTAGTACTAGACTCGAGATCATATCGATGTTGCCTAAAAAGTAAGATCGCAAATAAAACGACGTGTCGCAATTATAACTTCGTACGTGTATCTGATGTTTCTGAGAGCGGATTCCATACCAAAGATGGCAATATGCCGGCAGAAAGTCTATTTCGGTAAACTAGAATCACGAATAATTTCCGACAATATGTTTTAATAAGCCAAAACAACAACAACGGAATTAATATTTACCTTGCAGAATAGATAAGCCAAGATTTTTCTTAACAATTTGCAAAAATGACCGTGAACTAGCTACGATTAGAGAATTTCTCAGACAGTACTATAGTATCGTTTTATCATTAGCAAGTTACCACAGTGAATAGTGAACAACATACTGTCGGAAGAAACTGTCAGATTTGTAGATGAGTTATAGATTTTTCTGTAAAAGGTTAATTCATTTTCTTTTACTAGAAAAGAGAGCTACCTGTTTTTTCTTCTTCTCAGGTAGTAGAATTTGGTAAACACAGAAACCATTTTATCATTTTATGTATATAGCAATTAGATGTAAAAATTATATTTCATATCACACATTGTCATTGAATTTGTGATTAGATGTTATAGCTTTAAATTCCAAATAATTTTTTTTTCTAATTTTCACATAGTTTAGCCATCGTCAACTGCGACGATCGGACAATGGCAACACCGGCCTGTTCCGCTTCAGAAACTAAGAAACTTTTATCGCTCGTAGATACATCGCCACCGCATAACGCGACCGCAGCCGCTCGTAAAAAGTGTTATGCACGATTCGTACACATTCGTCAGTTCAGAGAATAGACGCGTTAAAGTTTTATCTAGGGTAAGATCGGAATTCTCCGAAAAGTCAGAATCATGAATCAGCGAAAGGGGAAAATAAAATGCAATTGATATTTAGAATTACATTTGCTAGAATTCTTAAAGAGAATAATTTATGTCGTGACGCAATTATGAGCTCTTTTCTTGAAATAGAATCTAGAAATCGGCAAGAGCCAACTGATCAGTAGCTAGTTTCCCGCGTGACGATTGCGATATCGAGACTTACACGATTCTTTACTCGACCGGCCCTTCTGTTCAACTATCTCCGGCTGTGTTGCAATTACAGTTTTCCGCTATTTCTTCTATTGCTACCGTTAAAACACTTCCGTTTCGGATCGTGACGATGCATGAAACACGTGGCGAGTGTTACTGATCTGTGCCAATATAATTCCTCATGAGCACGACGAATTCTAATGTAAGGTAAATGTCCCGGTATCCAGACATGCAACGACTTAGAGTCAAGATTGTTGAAGTTTTGTAAAAATTCACGATATAAAATGATTTAATTATATAGTTAACTGAAATATGAAATACAAAACATTATTATCAATAAGGAATGCGAAAAATTTTTAAATTTTTCCAAAAATAATAAAAATTTGTAAAGCAATTGAATGAACCAATATCCGGACAATTTAAAACGCTTATCTTTAATGTTCCAAATGCCTGTCCTAAATACTTTCTTTTAATACTGTCTTATATACTGTTTATTAAATAAATACAAAAAATTTATATTGGAAAATACATGATTTTTCTCTTAAAATATTTTAAGAATATCATTAAAATATAAACTCTAACCTAATTGCGTAAAAAATTTATTTTTTTAACATTACTTAATACTTTATAATATTTAAAATATTGTGTAAAATAAATTATTAGAATCACTTGTGTCAAAAAAAAGAGAGATACATCATCTATTTTATTTAAAGCTTTTCTGCAGACTAAAACGGCTGCCTTTGTCACGTACCTATATAATAATACTCTCTAATGATTCTGCTTTATGTTACTATATTTGATGTTACCGTCATGATCATTATGGTTACTGTAGTATTGTGTTGTAAATTTGATGAAAATGAAGAAAAGAAGAGGTGTCATTTTTTTTTTCTTTTACAAAGAATAAATCATTTTTCAGATATAGAATAAAATAATGGGTTTCAGAAGTATTTGTATCCTAAAATAACATTCGTCTCAAACTTAGACAAATGATATATTTTAGAAGCTGACCTGAATCATAAGTTATTTATTTTATAAACAGTAATAGATAATAGAAACGCTCGTATTGATGTTAAAAAACATAAATTTAAAAAATTGGTCGAGATTACGAGCCAAACAATTCTGGATGTTGATTAAACTTTTATTTCGATCACAATCATAAACGCAAGAAAACGCAAATAATTCGGTATTTGAAGAATTGTTTGGCTCGTAATCTCGACCAGTTTTTTAAATTTATGTTATTTATTTAAAAAATTTCAATTTTTGAAAATGATGAACTTTTGCTCTCTCTTGTCCTCCTTATCTCATATTTTTGTGCTATTTTAATTTGTGTTTACTTGTTTTACATATTTTCTATATTTAAAAAATACAAAGTTTAAATATAGTTTCCAAAATTTTTTGGTCTTTAATCTGCCAACTTTAAATAAATCGTCACAGAATCGATAAACGCAATGTTAAAATGTAACTATTTTAACTCAATGAACTCATAAAGATACCTTTTTTCATATTTAACATAATTCAGCAATAGTTATCATCGTTTAAGATTCGCGACATTATTTTCTATCATGGAAAAGATGTAAGTACGAGTAAACGAGCATATTACAATAGTTTCGACTTGACAAAGTATTCCTTTCTTTTTAATGCGGATACTAATTACGATTTCTAGTTTCTTGCTTAATTTGGCTCGCACCAACTTCGGCTCGTCAAATACGCTCGATTTCAAGAACGACGATTAACTGCTTGCTAGTCGTATCGCATGCCCGACGCCACGTTCCTAACATTAACGTTTTTGCGGCGCGGTTCTCCGCGCGGTGTGACTTTCCCTAGCGCACAAAGTTCCGCGTTCAACAATTAGACGACCGTTTCAGAATTTCACTCTAATGAATAATAATCGATCCAGGAGAGAGGCGCGTGACCGGCGCGCGTTCCATTAGGCGCACTATCTCTCAAATAGTATATTCTCAAATAGATTTCGCTTTCCTTAAACATATCGTTAATGATGAGCATGGTAATTCTGAGCAAAATAAAGTCGTCAGTCCGGCTTTCGAGTTGCTCCGGTCTTTTGTCTCATCTCGTCTTGGATTGCCTTTTCTCATATTCGCTTTAAAACAAACAACAAACTTAAAAGAGAGATAAGAAGTATGAATAAGTAAAAATGACTTTGCCCGTGCAGCAGGGTTGGCATGGTTTAAACCAAATGGTTTAAACCACGATTTAAACCACGGTTTAAATC
>QKQZ01019771.1:0-28132 GCA_003595255.1 Solenopsis fugax
TAACATATTAAAGGCTCGTCAAGATCGGAGGTGGACACCTCGGATCGGTTCCTTGTTAGTTTAGTTAAAACATTATTAACAATATCGAATAATTTAATTCAGGCGATCTCTCCTTAGTCTGTAAATACGTCACATCCTTAATAAAGCGTTCCAAATAATTCATATGTTGTAGATCCTCACATTTAACTGGTGCAGCCTTTGGAGTTTTCGTGCCATAAATTTCCAACAACTCGTTATATACTTTTTCCTATTATAAAATTAAATAAAGTATTTATATAGGTATGTACATAATAATACAATACAATATTTTTTATTAATTTATAATACAACATTTTTTAGTAATTTATATTAAAATTTTATTTTCTTTTAATAGTAAAACAGTTCAACACTTTTTTGAGATCTAAATAAAGTGTTTTCCGAATAATTTTGGGTCGCTGAAAACCAATCCAACGGCCAAAGGTTATCACATCATTATTTTGAGAAAAATTAAATTGAGGTTAATGGCATAATTAATGTAAAATTTATTTAGTTATGTTGAAAGTTATATGAACAAAAATCGAACTCAATTAAAAGTTATGTTAAATTAAGTTAAATTAAAAGTTAATTGTGAAAAGCATTATTTGTTTTAAATTAGAAATTCGTAATTTTCAACGTTAAATTACTCAAAGCAATTAAAATATGGATCATCAAACAAATTTAATACCTCGTAAAAAATTTTTCATATACATTCTGCAAAGTATGAAATGTTGCAACAGAAATATTTCTAAAATTTATCATATGCAGTAAATTTTTAAATTAAATTTTTTAAAATTGTGCAAATTTTCTGCTTGAATATAAATGTCATAAAAAGCACTTTTTCGTCAAAATACATATTCACATATGATAGAACGTTATAAATGTTATTTCTTTACCTTTACTTGATTTGGTTCATATAATACGATGACTAACTTAGGACCTATCCATAGTCGGAATATTTTTCGCAGAACTGCATGATAATATTTATCAAATCTAAAAAGTTTTGAAGTGTTAGAAATATTATATTGTAGTTATAAAATTATTTGCAATTAGTGTGTTGTTTAAAGTTTTGATTACATTTAAATAGAGATACAATAGTTTTAAAAAGGTTCAACGTAACTTAACTTGAAGATCGGTTTAATTTACTTTATATCTCTTTCTAATTCTTAGAACTAGAAAAAAATAAAAAGTTAAACCAAATTTCAAGATAATTTACATTGGTGCAAATGGACTTTAGATACATATCCGTAATATTCTATTACATTTTGATTTGTTTCTTTATATTTATTAAAAATTGGATATATCTGGTGTTAAGTTTCTATAATATTAAAATAAAAATAATATAAATATACCTTCAGATTTTCGTTGTAAAAAGGTACATGAAGTACCGATAAGTGGCAGTTGTACTGGACCGGGTAGTGTTTTCCCCGTTTGGAACGGAAACAAATTCCGAATAAAATAGTTTATTACAATACGAAACTGGCAATCAGTGCAACAATTATGGACAACAATGTTTTTAGTTATAAAGATAACAAAATGCTGAAGTAATATTTAAAGTTGTTATTGAAATGCGAACACTACTTACTTGGTAATGATTTTATATAGTTTCCACTCCAGAGAATTGATGCTGTCACTTAATAATTAATCGAAGGAATTTTAAGGTCATATAAAAGTCACTGCTATTTATAAAACAATTCAATTGAACTTTGTTTCTCCAACTTATTACTACGCTAATAATGACTCAAAGGTCGAAACTTTCGAACTTTGTATTGAATAAAAAATGTTTTGTCTATGACAGTGATGTAATTGTTTTGCGCATTCTACGAACCGCGCTAGACTCTCATTAGCATTTTTACTAGAATCTAATTTTGTTAAATCTCAAGTCTTTTATTTAATATTTATTTTAAAATAGTATTACGTGATTTTCATTAAATATAATGTGATTCCTCTAATTATTCTGCATATAAAAGTATTATTAAGATAGATTTACTAAAAAATTAATAGTTTTCCAACTTTGTACTATATTCTGGTATATTTTGACATAAAATATATAAAACATCTCATATACAATTAATTTTATAGTAATTGTACCATAACTTAATATTTTTACGTGCAGAATAAATAAAAATAAATCAACAAGTGAAAGAATAGAATAAAATAATATATTTAAGCTACGCTGGGTGTATGTACATGAGAAATTTTATTAATTGTAATAATAGTGCTAATATATAAACGCAATCGATGGTATCCGAGCTCATAGGAAATGAGAGTTTCCGTTAATATGAATATCAAGGCATAAGAGCGATTTACGACAGCGTACCGTTTATGTACTGAAGATGACTCAATATAGAGTCGAAACGTTTGCGTTTATATATTAGCACTATTATTATAACTAATAAAATTTTGCATGTACATCCAACACGACTTAAATATATTATTTTGCACTACTCTATCACTTGTTGGTTTCGAAAAGCAATAAGTCTCTACTTTTATTGTTACAATTTGAAATAAATCAATTGGTGTAAAGAAAACATCTGTAATATCTGTAATAAAAAAAACATTTGTGAAAATTAAACTATACGCAAATAATTCTTTTTTAAAATATTTCGCTCAGTAAATAGTAATCTAATAGCAGCAGTCAATCAAGAAATTAGAAACAAACTGATAGTTCGCTCAGCAATAACAGCGGCGATAGGGATTGAAACCATAATATTGATTACAGATTTCGATTTCATGTGGATTGGAATATTCCATTTTTTTTTTCTATAAAATGATACTCCTAAGTGGAACTGATAAAAAATTCGCGAGAATGTTTTTGTCATTTCAGAATATATAAAAGACAAAAAGTTAATATCCGACAGTCTTAATCTTTAATCTTTGCACTTAAATCTCAATCCTTCAATCAAGTAGCCATTTAATTTACTGTATTTGAAATTAATCTGAATAAAAGTGAAGTTGAATGTAAACAATGGTTAAGTTAACTTTTTATTCGAGTAATCAAACTTTGAACTTTCACGATTTATAAATAATAAATATTATAAATAAGTATGCACGCACGCACGCACGCACGCACGCACACACACACACACACACATACACTTCTAATGCTATAATATTATATAATACATTACTGTGTGTGTAACAAAATTATAATTCTTTTTCATCGATATTCTACTATGATCGAAAGTGTATAAATTTAAATTAAGAGAATGGTCATACTGTTCGAAAGCAGATCGATCTTAAGTACGCAATAATTAATTTCGTAGGTGAATTTGTATATATGCATTTCCCTCAAGCTGATTAACGCATCTTTATCAGACATTAAAACGCTGTTAAGTAGAACCAGAAATATAATATCACAAAATTAGACTGCTAATCAATTTAATAATTTTGACGTCAACAAGCATCTCTATGGTTATCTCTACAATTCCAAAAACAGTTATAAATTTCTGGTGAAAATATTTCTCAGAATCTTTATTCAATTTTTCAGAATTTCTGTATAATTTTATAATTTTCTCAGATTTCCTTAAACGAATTGGAACACTTTTCAGAAATACTCAGAAAGTCTACATCTTTTCTCAGAATTTTTCATAAATGTTGATTATGAAATATCCTAAAATTATTCAGATTAACCTCAAATACAGTAAATTAAATGGCTACTTGATTTCAAGGAATAAGATCTAAGTGCAAAGATTAAAGATTAAGACTATTGGATATTAACTTTTTATCTTTTATACATTCTGAAGTGACAAAAACATTCTCGCAAATTTCTTATCACTTCCACTTAGAAGTATCATTTATGTAAGGCCTTTATCCCTCCTCTTTCCTATTTATATCTCTCGGTTCTTACAATTCTCTTTCATTCGTTCCTTATTATTCGTCTCCAAGCATTCTAAGATGTGACATCCTATGATAATGATTCTAAGATAAAGTTTGCGGAACTCACAGGTATGATAATCTCTTTCACAATTTGTTAATCTCGTTTTTAAATTATAAATTTACAATTTATAATTTTAGTTTCAATATTATTTAATTTATTTATTTCTTATTTATCTTTCCTTTACATTTTTATAACTTTTGACTTGTATAGTTATTATTTATTTAGTCTCAATTTTATTTAATTAATTTATTTTTATTTATCTTTTCTGTACATTTTTATAATTTTTGACTTGTATAGTTTTTGTTTATTTAGTTTCATTTTTATTTATTTTATTTATTTGTTATCTTTTTAATTGTCGAATCGTCCTTCTTTACATTTATTGTTTTTCTAACTTGCTCGGTTGTCTAATTCGGGATGTTGCAGGATGAGCTCCATTACACCCGTTGTTCCGAAACCTGTGTCTCTTTGCGCATTCCATGAGACCTCAACGTAGAATAAGGCGTTCATTTGTAAACGTTTCTTGAGCCTCAGACGATCATGAAGGCGGATGTCGCAGAGATTTACAATTTCAGAGTTTTTGGTAAATTTTAAAACAATATTTATCTCGATGTTAAAAATTATGATAAGGCAAACATTATGATTGTTGTTGTTACAGATTCTAAGATGTATACACTGATGAAGACCAGTAATTAATTGTCGAGACGTTAGTTTTCATTTTAAAATTTATTTACGTTTTTGGTTTTTCTTTCTTGCGTATAACACCTAGCGCGGCTCTTAAGCTCTTTAATTTACCTAATTTTGAATTGTTATTACATGAGCCCTAACTTTATTCGTTTTAATATTTTAAATTCTTGATTTTTTATTATATAAATACTTTATAAATAAGTATGCATATTTATAACGCTGTAACATCATATATATTAAAAACAAATAATAAGAAAACAAGGACTCTCAAAATTTAAAACAATAAAAGTAAGAAAAGGCAATGAGAGTCAGCGCGGATACAATTGCGCAATCAAAAATACTGATACAATTAAATCAATTTATTTATGTATTAATAAATAACAAAAACGAACGTTTCGACTCACTTTGGAATCATCTTCAGCGTATTCATAATATATAAACTATCTAGCCGACATCAGTTTAAGATGCAGAGAACGGTCGAGACACAATCGGTTTGCCAAATCCGTAGTGGCATCTTACGCTAACAGTGTCGCAGGAAATGACACTTTTCAAATGAAACTGATGAAGACCAGTGAAGCCTTAGATAAGATTGTCATGTAGAAATAATTTCTTGTCACAGTACAAGCGTTCACAAGTTATTTTAAATATATAAACTCCACACAAAAATGTATCTTGTCTCGAAGAACGACGATATACTGATTTGGCAAACCGATTGTAACTCGACCGCTTTCTGCATCTTGGACTGATGTCGGCTAAATAGTTTATATATTATAAATACACTGAAGATGATTCCAAAGTGAGCCGAAACGTTCGTTTTCGTAATTTTGACATGAATAAACTGATTTAATTGTATCAGTGTTTTTGATTGCGCAATTGTATCCGCGCTGACTCTCATTGGCCTTTTCTTACTTTTATTGTTTTAAATTTTGAGAGTCCTTATTATTTGGTTTAAAATAATATATTATATTAAAATAAAAATAATATAAATATATCTTCAGATTTTCGTTGTAAAAAGGTATATGAAGTACCGATAAATGGCAGTTGTACTGGACCGGGTAGTGTTTTCACCGTTTGAAAGGGAAAAAATTCCGAATAAAATAGTCTATTACAATACGAAACTCTCAATCAGTGCAACAATTATGGACAACATTGTTTTTAGTTATAAAGATAACAAAATGCTGAAGTAATATTTAAAGTTGTCTTTGAAATGCGAACACTACTTACTTGGTAATGATTTTATTACCCTCTCCAGAGAATTGATGCTGTCACTTAATAATTAATCGAAGGAATTTTAAAGTCATATAAAAATCACTGCAATTTTCAAAACAATTCTATTGAACTTTGTTTCTCGAACTTATTACTACGCTGTGAATGACTCAAAGTCGAAACGTTCGAACTTTGTACTGAATAAAAAATGTATTGTGTATGACACTGATGTAATTGTTTTGCGCATTATGAACCGCGCTAGACTCTCATTAACCTTTTTACTAGATTCTAATTTGTTAAATCTCGAGAGTCTTTTACTTAAACGTATTTGTTTTAAAACAATATACACGTGATTTTTATTACAAATAAAGTGATTCCTCTAATTATTCTGCACGTAAAAGTATTATTAAGATAGGTTTCTGAAAAATTAATAGTTTTCCGACTTTATATTATATTCTGATATATTTTGACATAAAATATATAAAACATCTCGTAAACGATTAATTTTATTATAATTGAACCTTAAACTTAATATTTTTATGCGCAGAATAATGAAATAAATCAACAAGTGATAGAGTAGAGCAAAATAATATATTTAAGCTACGCTGGGCTACATGCGAAATTTTATTAGTTATAATAATAGTGCTAATATATAAACACAGTCGAAATACAGCCATCACGTAGGTCACCATGAGCGAGCGTCCGCTTATTATTATTTCAAACCAAAGACTGTTCTAGATGGGATGGCATCTGAGCCGATAAGAAATGAGAGTTTCCGTTAATATGAATATCAAAGCATAAGAGCGACTTATGACAGCGTACCGTTTATGCACTGAAGATGACTCAATACAGAGTCAAAACATTTGCGTTTATATATCAACAACTATTACTATAAATAATAAAATTTCACATGTACACCCAGCGCAACTTAAATTGTATATTATTTTGCTCAATTCTATCACATGTTTCGAAACACAATAAACCTCTACTTCTATTGTTATAATTTGAAATAAATCAATTGGTGTAAAGAAAACATATCTGTAATAAAAAAAAATTTGTGAAAATTAAACTATTACGCAAATAATTCTTTTATAAAACCATTTCGCTCAGTAAACAGTAATCTAATGGCAGCAGCGAATCAAGAAATTAGAAACAAACTGATGGTTTGCTCAGCGATAACAGCGGCGACAGGGCTTGAAACCATAATATTGATTATAGATTTGATTTCATATGGATTGGAATATCTCATCTTTTTTTCTATAAAATGATACTCCTATAAGTGGAAGTGATAAGAAATTCGCGAGAGTGTTTTTGTCACTTCAGAATATATAAAAGACAAAAAATTAATATCCAACAGTCTTAATCTTTAATCTTTGCACTTAGACCTTAATCCTTGAAATCAAGTAGCCATTTAATTTACTGTATTTGAAATTAATCTGAGTAAAGGTAAAGTTGAATGTAAACATATCAATAGTTAAGTTAATTTTTATTCGAGTAATCGAACTTTGAACTTTCACGATCTATAAATAATAAATATTATAAATAAGTATGCACGCACGCACGCACGCACGCACGCACGCATGCACACACACACACACACACACTTTTAATGCTATAATATTATATAATACATTACTGTAACAAAATTATAATTCTTTTTCATCGATATCCTACTATGATCGAAAGTGTATAAATTTAAATTAAGAGAATGGTCATACTGTTCGAAAGCAGATCGATCTTAAGTACTCAATAATTAATTTTCTAAGTGAATTTGTATATATACATTTGCAAATTCCCTCAAGCTGCTTAATGTATCTTTACCGAACATTAAAACGTTGTTAAGTAGAACCAGAAATATAATATCACGAAATTAGATTACTAATCAATTTAATAATTTTGATATCAACAAGCATCTCTACGGTTCCCCCTACAATTCCAAAAACTGTAATAAATTTTCTAGTGAATATTTTTCTTAAAATATTTATACAATTTTTCAGAATTTCTGTATAATTTTATAACTTTCTCAGATTTTTTTATATGAATTAAAACACTTTTCAGAAATACTCAGAAAGTCTACATCTTTTCTCAGAATTTTTCATAAATGTTGATCATGAAATATCATAAGATTTCTGAGTTTCTAGTTCCATAATTTCTGATAAAATCTAGAAAAGTTAAAAGTATTTCTTAGAAATTATGGGATGAGAAATCTCAAAATAATTCAGAATTCACATGTATGGAAAATTCCAAGAGAAGATGTAGACTTTCTGAATATTTCTGACAACGAGTATTTCTGAAAAATGTTCCAATTCATATAAAAATTATGAGAAAAATTTTCAGGGTTTGTTGCGAAAAATTACGGGCAGGATTTGAACCTGGATCCCCTCAAGTATTATTTACGTTATTCACCGAATGTTAATCAAGGATAAAATACACAAGTGATCATTGTGGTAATGGCTACGTTCCGTTTCAAGCATGTTGTACATGATACGTCATTTTATCTATATAATTCTCCGAATGTCTTACAAAAACGATTTGATACAAAACATGAAACGGAACGTAACCAATGCCTTGCCTATCATAGATATGATAAAGAAGATAAAAACCTTTATTCTGTTTTACACATGAAGCGCATGAAAAGCGCATGAAGTCGTTCCATTTTTTAGGTGCCAATTCAATTGCATTTAGGTGTCATTTCTAATTGCATTTACAGTTTTAAAAATCCTCCGCAATTAAAGTATAGATAATAATGTATAACAATCGCAAGAATTTTATAAGGAAAAAAACGAAAAAAATTAGAAAATTACAGTTTCACTTTTGGAGTTGACTCGTAGAAACATCTTTTGTATTAAATTTTTACACTTGCACGCGAGTTTTATTGATTTTTACAAATGCGGAATAGCATCTGGAATAGCTTTTCTGTTATTCGTTTAAATAAGAATACAATTTTTAAAAAATCAATATGACACATTAATAAAATAAAATAAATTTTTTTTTTAAATTAACGTTTAAAAAGAATTTGATAAAAGATATTGTCTGTTCATTGAGATGTAGATTAAGATTTTTTCATCCACGGACCTATTTCGTATATCGATAATATTATGTTTTTGGATTTAAACAACTTTCTATTTTTGTTCATTTTTTTACTAAATAAAAGAAATATCGATAATAATTTGTTCAATATTGTTTCAACATTACAGCAACATTAGCAATTAATGTAAAAAGATCAATATAAATTCAATATTGAAAAAAACATTCACACTTTAACAGTCAACATCGCAATGTTTCTACAATATCTCCGCAAAATTGTATTGCAACATTGCAACATTGCATGTTGCTGCAGTGATCTGTGCGGTATGGGTATAATATCAGCGATAGGACAATGCTCAGAAGATGTTTCATACATGCTTGTGAATTATTTAAAGTTACCAAGTAAAAACATAAATCTACATATAAATAAATTCAAAAGTTTCAAATATATTGTTGTAAATGAGATCTTGATTTTGTATCAATATCATAAACAAATTAAAGAGAACTGTGAGAAATAAGTCTGATCGAAAAGACGCTCTATGTAATCGATAAATTTAGTCGATTATTGTCTCGTGACGCTACTATGTAACTCGAGCGTGCGCTGACTTGAGTTTCTTTACTCTACGTATTTTATGTTCTTTTTCGTTCTTCTATCCCGCGCAGCGCTGCCGAAGTGTTCTTTCGTTACGAATTCCTGACAAGAACTGTATTATATATTAAAATTAATTTATAATTATCGTATGGAGCATTCGTTGGCCGTAAAAATATAAAGAATGAGATTATTTATAAGGAAATAATTTGTGCCGTCGACATTCATCGCAAAGCTATAAAGTTGGTATCCATATGTGACATCATTTATATACTTACATATAGTATTTATAATAATATTGAATTTTTTAAGATATTCCGAATTTTTATTATCCAGTTTTTAATTCATGTAATTTGTTTGAGCCTCAATCTGTTTGCAGTAAGTTTTCACGTTTTTAAAGATGTTATTTTCTCTCAGAACTAAATCATCTCATAGTATTCGAATTTAAAAAATTTTTAATGAAAAAAGAAAGGAAAAATAACGAAAATAATGTTGATGATAAATATTGATTAGTTTTTAATTAATTAAAAATTTTCAGAAAAAAGAAAAAGTTGTGTAGATTATTTTTTGTACAATTTATTAATTTTATAGAAGCACATTTTTGTATATAAAATGAATAATTAATATTTATTAAAGATATTTAGAACGCCACTATAGCTATGATATTAGATTTTTCAGACTGTGGTTCTTGGAAAAAAAGAGGAATTACTTATATCGTGTTGTAGATATTCGAGTAATTAAAGATTATAACAATTAATAATTATGTAAAAATATAATTTCATATAATAATCTACTATTTATAGGCCATTATTTTGATGGAACGGAAAAGAAAATCCTTATTTATGCCTATCTTCCATTGGCTAATTTGCTAAAACAGTCATATTTACCGATATCTCAATCCTAATTTTACGTGTTCTTATATACATTTGCAATAATAAAATAAGTGATAGCTTTAAAAAATATTGATGTACATACACATCTAAAGTATTACTTTATTCGTGGACAATCTCTCCGTTCAATTAGGATGATGAATGAAATGTTAGCAAATATGTAAAGTATTATAGAGTTGGCATTTTAGTTAGTAAACGGAATTTCCTTCATTCATTGTCATAATTTAATAGATATAATGTTTGATAGTACATTGCCCCTGTGCAAACGTAGAAGCTCTTTCTATTACAAAGAGATGGCAAAACTTTTAATTTATCTGTCGCCAATATATTTGTGGCATCCTTAGAATGTTTTGCCACAGTAATAATCATACACTTATCTTAAATATGACTCACATCACTCTTCTATTGATATGTAAGAGATGTATTCATTGCAGTTATTAAAAGCATTGATGATTTAACCTTTATATGTTCTATACAGCAATGACACCAAAATATATTATCCACAAAAAAAAACATAAGACTATGAGGTAATTTTCATAATTAAATGAATAAAATGTGATTTAAGCTTGCATAAACGTGTTAAGATAACGAATTTTTTTATATTTTGACAAAAACATTATTTTGGCGAGATGTTAGTTAAATGAATATTGAGGCATTCAAAATTGTAAAATCTACATAATTGTAAAGTGATAATATAGTGTACAATATTACAATATATACAGGGTGTCGACAATTAATGATAAAACTCTCGCGGTAGAATGGACCAAACTGAGTCGAAAAGTCCTGTATGTATTACTCTGCGATTTTCGCAATAATTAACGAGTTATAAATTAATAAAGATAGCCGAATTAATCTCGCCCGTCGCCAAATCCAAGCACGCGATCAAGGTTACCAAGCGCGCGGAGAGTTGTTGATTACTAGCGGCAATAGCTACGCAAGAACGGCGCAAGAAATGCATTTTAGCGTCATTAATATTCAACAGGCAATTATTTAATACACAGGTGTTCTCAGGCACAACGTATCTTTTTCTCCGTGTACATGTACATGCACACGGAGAAAAAATCAAGGTTGTCTTAAGTATAATAAAATAATAATGTTATAGAATATAAAGAATAATACAATAATAATAGAGTAATAATCTTATAGAATAATAATGTTATTTTAGCCTATCCATATAAAAAAGTTATGGAAACCATAGTATTCTAGCAGCGACCCATACGCCGGTTGCATTTCAATTTAAATGTAATAAAATATTTTTAATGACTTTGGAAGTTTATAAATAAAATGATTCAAGATAGCTCGATTTAAAGTCGAATTACTAAAGATTCGAAATTCTCAAACTATTCGAATCCAAATCTTTCAGATTTGAAAACGAATGGAATCAAATTCATTGTAATTCGATTCGATTCGATTTGATTCAAATTCGAACTATTCGCATATCTCTACCTCTAATAACTTTGGTATTCGACGTATTTGGTGTTCTGATCAATCATAACTATAATTTTAGTAAACTTTTTTTTAACTTTTAGATATGAATTTAAATTTAGTTATATAATTAATACTAGAGATGAATTCTTTATCCTAAAAAAATACATAAATGTACATATTATATATTCTTAAATTTATACTTTTAAAGAAATGCAAAACAAACACTTATAATACAATGTAAAAAGGAGAAGATTTAAGGCAATACCAATGTAATAATCATAAAATCAGTATACATAATTAAACATTAGAGAGAGAAAACAGAGATATATTTATTCCCCTTAGTTCGGGCAAATTTCCCGATTAGTCTTTCAAGAAGAGGACCTTCGAACTTTTGCTTTCGGGGCGCGGTCGCTTTTTCGGCGCGACGCCGGTTCTAAAAATAAAAGGGGCCACGGGGCCGACGACGACGGACGTGGAAAATCTGCCGGATAGTCTGTCGAGGGATTGCGCACGCATTTTACGCACGTGCGTAAAGGGCACGCACCGGCCAGCGTCGCGCACACCCGCATGGTACGCAGACGCGCCAATCAATATCGGGCTATACCGGGTGTGCACCCCGACCGTCGAGGCCGTCAGTCAGCCAGTACACCATCAGCTATCAACCACACCTTCCCGGGGGTTGCTTCGTCGCCGTTGATCGTACCTTTTCGACGGAGGAGAGACGCGAGGTCTGGACCGCTGCATCCGAGTGTCGCAAGCTAAGCCGGCTTGCCAGTGTAACGAAGCACCCCTCCTGTTGCGAAACGTCAGCACAGGTGGGCAAATCGAGAAGGTACGGAGAAAGGAATGAACTGGTGAACGAAGAGAAAATCAAACAACATAAATTAAATAGACGAATTTTTTGTGAGAATTTGAGAGGAGTGTCTATCAGAATTCTGAGATGATCGAATTTAAAAAGTTCCATAGTACCGGAGTGAGAAGTTATCAGTATATTGCTTTCTCTCTGGTTCCGACGTGCCAGTCAAAGTGACAGGTGAAAGAGTAGTGTACTTGATGCGTGAATGCTTTCTGCCCTTGGAGAATACATGGGAATAAATTAGTCTTATAAAGGGGAGAGTTGAGATTTTTAAGGAACAATAGACACGCAGTCAAATGTGGAGGAATTCAAAATTCAGGTCTTCATGAAAAAACATTTTCATTTTTTTTGTGTCCTCTTAAAACGATAAAATATATTTCTAGCTGTACGATTAATTGTGCAAGTTGATAAAATAATTAATAAGGCACTGTAAAAAAGTTAACATCAGCGTCGTGTGAAAAAGAAACAGAATAACAGAGTAGAAAAATAATAAAAAAAATCGCAGCGCATATTGATTGGCTGTTTTTTTTGCTTCTGGTTCTTTTCTACGAGAGCCTTGTTCCGAAAAATAATATACAAATAAGCTCGAAGTGAAGATCGAGTAAACAAACCTAGAAACTTAATAAGATTTCTGGCGTGCTAATTCTGACAAAGTAGCAATTAAATTTACTTAAATTAACGGACATATCCGTGGTTGTATTAAACATTTATATTTGTTATATCTGTTACGTTAGAATGTGTTGGTATTGTTTATAATATTTATGCGAATATCTTCGTTTTCGTTAATTTAAAACATTAATCCATGAATATTCCGGTGCTATTGTCAATTTTATTTATTATATCTTAAATTATCTTAAATATTTTATTATTATGTCATATGTGCAGGTACGAGAGAAGATAAGAGCTTAAAGAAAATGGAACTAAAAGGGCGAGTTGCCCTAGTGACAGGAGCCGCATCCGGCATCGGCAAGGCATATGCCATCGAATTGTTGAATCAGGGTGCCAAGGTATCAGCATGATTTCAAAGAAAACATATTTATTCACCCAGAGAAAAGTTTCGAGTAAAAAAAATTTTGTTTGCATTGTTTGGTTGTTCCTCTTATTAGAATTATAAAGAAATAGTTTTGTTGTGCAAGGCAAATCTTTTTTAAATAAAAGAAATTTTTTAAAATTAGAACAACTAAATCATTTCTTACATTTCTGTCAGTACTTTTTTTAAATTAAAAAATTATTTGTTTAAATTAAGCAAATATTTTGAACAAATAATTTAATTATTTTAAAAAAAGATTAATAACGTCATTTTTTAAAGCAAATAAATTTTTATTTTCTTTAAAGGTATTTTCACTTAAATTTAAAAAAACCAAGTTACAAAATGATTTCATCAATTTAAACTTAACTATTCTCTTCAATAATTCTTTGTAGCTTCATATTTTCTATATTGTTGAGATATTTTTTTCCTTGCGAAAAAGATATTAATACAATTATTCGATTTTCCGAGCAATGAAGGTCACGTTTCATTTTTATATTTTGAAACTTCGCGCAAAACAAACATTCCAAAGATGATTTCGACGCACGGCTTCAAAATAACTGATTTATATTTAGACTTCTTTCAGACAGAGAAAAATTTATCGCATTCTCGAGTTTTAAGGAAAGAATTTGGCGATAAATACATCACTATATGATCGTGCACTTTACACGTATATTAAAATAATTATTCGAATAGTTGCATTATTCTATTATGTTATAAAACATTAGATACGTGTAATTAATACTTTTATATAACAATAACTGTATCTTTTTGATTTTTAAAAATTTCTATTCAATGTTCTAATAGCGTCGACGAAAATCCTAGATAGAAAAATTTTAACTAAAATTAATTTATTAAATATACAAAAAATCTTTCGAATAATTTTCATACAATATGAAAATGATATGAAATTTATTTAGGATAAAATATTTTATCATGTACAGGTGACTATATGTGATATAAACACCGAAGAAGGAGAAAATCTGGTAGAGACATTAACCGAAAAGTATGGTAAAGGTCGCGTGATCTTCTCGCAATGCGACGTCACAGATTATCCGCAATTCGAAGGTATGGTAATTCGCGATAATCGTTCGCGATCGTTCTAATCTACTTATCATTGATTTATCTCCATCCGCATAAGAGACTAACGTATACATATGCATCTGTTTCATTCGTAATGCAATTGTTATTTAACGTACTATTTATGCAATTCAATTTGCAGAATCGTTTCAGACAACGATCACGGAATTCGGTCATATTGATATCGTAATCAACAATGCTGGTATCATGAATGATCGATTTTGGGAGCTTGAAGTAGACATTAATCTCGTAAGCAGATATCCGATAAACTCCTTGCAATAAACTTTTGCATGTTCTACGTCAATAACACGTTTGTAGAAATTAATTTTTGGTGCATTAAAAGATTTACGACGTGAGGATTTTTTTATTTCTTCGCTTTTGTGATGTCGTATTTATTTTCTATTAATTAAAGCCCACTAATTATTTCTTAAAGTATTTTATGTACATCTCTATGTTTCTTTAAATAATATCAAATAATATTCTATAAAATAGTACATTTTTATATTTCTGACGTGTGTCAAAAATTGATATCTCTGCAAATATAATTGCAGAATGGGATAATACGCGGCACTTTGCTTGCTCAACGATTTATGGGCACCGATAGGGGTGGCCAGGGTGGAATCGTTATTAATACCGGCAGCAATGTCAGCATTAACCCTTACGTCAGCGTGCCAGTTTATTCAGCGACAAAAGCAGCTATTGTCAGCTTCACTAGAGCTTTCGGGGTAAGAAATCTCTTTTTATATCTCAAGCTCTCTGATATATCATCTTGATTGTCCAATCGGAATAACAAAACTCGCTAAGAATATGAGTTATTAATTTTTCAATGGTTTTTATTTGTGGAAAGATTGATTAAGAAACAAAAAACATGGAAAAATTTTGTTTATAGATTTAGGAAATTAGATTTAGAATTTAATAACTCATTAATTTTTATTTAAGTAATTCTTTTTATTAAATTAGATACAATAGAGATAAATGTACTAATTTTCTTTTCAATTCTTCTTCAAAAGGATCAATATCACGTAGATTTGACGGGCGTTAAGGTGATGGCACTTTGTCCGGGTGCCACAGATACAAAATTGGTACGTGACGTCAATAGAAAGCTTCTTCTGGCTCGATACGAGGATGCCTGGCAAAGAGATATAGTCTCATCAACTCCTCAAAGGTATAATTTCAAATAGTTTCTCTTTCCATCTAATTGTGACTCGATAGCTCTCATTAGGATTATTTCTTAATTACATAAATGATAAATAATTATTTCCTAGTTTCTTTGCATTATTTCATATGTTAAATGAAGCAAAACATCATGATCAATTTATATCTTCACTATTTGAGAAAAATATAATTGAAGGATTTTTTACAAAAACACCAAACAAGTTCAAAAAGTTAAATTTCCAGGAAATAAAGAAACATCTCCTTTTCACAAACTATAAATATAATAATTTTTCTTCGGATATATGTATAATTTATTTGAAGTATAAAGCAATAATTTTATCGTGTTTTATTCATGTTTGATAAATTGCTTTTAACAAAAACATTTTTCTATATTTCCCTTTGTATAAATATGATAATTTTTTCTCAGACATATAACAGGTATAAAAAAGTTTTATGCTTTGATTATTATTTTGAGGGTTCATTTAAAAGACAAAAGTAAAAAAACCTGTGGACTTGTTTGGTTTTTGAAGAAATTTATTATCTATTTATTATCTATTAAAATTTTCCTTTTTCTATTCGATTCATGTCGAATTATTAAAAATTAATCACGATGTGATGCTACTAATAGAAAATGATTTAGCGCCGTAACTCAGATTTCTTTAAATGGACTTATTTGATTTTTGTACCTTCAATTTTTTTGAAGCTCTTCAATTTATAGCATAAAGAAGAAATTATTTTTTTAATAATGTTATATACCTACACTGAGAGAAATCGTTTGGTAGAATAGTGATCAAATGAATTTTATAGTTACTGGTACCAAAAACTTAGTTACATTTAACAAAACTTTTGTAATTTGTTGTGTGAAAATAATTATTTGGTTAAGGCTACAAATTGTTTGGTCAAAACAACTATATATTTAGTAACTATCACTATAAAATTCATTTGATCACTATTCAACCAAACTTTGGTTGATTTTACTAAACATTTCTCTCAGTGTATCTTCTTCAAATATTCATAGAAAGAACCGTTTTGCCAAAGGATTAAAAAATTTAGCTACAGATCTGAAGATAATTTTTACGATCCAAATAATTATAAAGAATGTTCAAGTATGATGAGCATTGCTGCAGTTTTGACATTCTAGCAATCAACTTGAGCATCTTACATAATTATTTCGTTTATGGTGTAACATTATTTTCAGCTCTTTATCCGGTTAAATTTTTAGATACTTTATCAATACCGTTCTCTCCGTGTAGAAATGTAGAATAAAATTAGCACGTAGGAACGATTTGAAAAAGACATCCGACACACTGCAGGACGGAGCACGTGGCTAAGGCGTTAGTACACGTGTTGAACACCGGCAAGAGCGGAAGCGTGTGGATGGTGGAGAAGGACCAGCCTCCGTACGAGATCAGCTTTACGAAGCACTAAAGAGGGTCCCGCGCGTGTGTGCAATGATTCTTCCTCGCTTCGCTGCAAATATCTATGCCGTACCGCACAATTAGCTGTAATTTGTATCGAGGTATAATACATCCCGTCGCACGCCAACGAAAAGGCGGAAACGCGAGCGAAACGTAATTATTCATACTTTCGTACCAAAAAAACAATTGATCACTTCGAAGACCAATGCGTTTTTCATTTCTCTTTTAACGACGGCAAATGCGTTACTCGAAGTTAATCGTTCATCTTTTGATAGAAAGCGAATCCTTTTGATACGTTTTATACTGCCGCAACTGAAACCCGCGACAGAGAACGCGGCGAGTTCTCAGATTTGATAATTACGTCATAGATAAATCGCGATATTTGAAAGAAGAATAAAAAAAAATCCGCACGATTAGCGCGGCGCTGCGTCACGACGGCGGGAACATTTATTGTAAAAAAAAAAGAAAAGAAAAATAATGTAAAAACAACGGCTTTCGCTTCCGTCCCGTATCCTCGTTGCGAGTTCGCGTCGGTTTTTGGATAAGTTTTAACAACGCTCGTTAGCCAAGAATTCTTAAAGAATTTCTAGATTCTGCCTGTGTATCGCATCGACGGAAACTGTCGCAACACTTACAATTAAATCCTGCCGCACTCTGTAACCGTCGCGTGACTTGCTCATTTCTCTTAACGCACACGTCCCAGCGTTCGACGATTCCTTTGACGCCATTCCGTTTAATAATATGTAATGCTGCATATAATGTAATCGCGTTTCGTCAGGTCGAGTATAATAGAGACATTCTTTATGTATTTATTGCTTATATGAGGAAGAGACGGAGAGAGAGAGTGCGAAAGAGATAGAATGAAAGAAATATACGCTTTTATTTTCGCGCTCTCGAAACGTACAAAAAAAAAAGAAAAGAAAGAGAAAGATTACATACGTTTCTCATGATAGCTAATGCAAGTAACTCTGAATCCACGATTTAGAAGTTTATTCCTCTTAATGAACTATCGGAAATCTATTAACGTCTAGCTAAAGAAGGAATAAAATAATATACGTAATTAAATAGAAGTGGAATAGTCAGATAAAAGTGTAAAGCACAATTTAATCAGACAATTTTAATAAATATTAACAGATCGATGTAATTGTTATTAAAAATATTATTTAAAACATTAAAAACATAGAACCGTTGAACAGATAAAATCCGTCTTACATATATATATATTGTTTGAACTAATTGTTAAAGACAATAGAGAATCTGTAAAATTTTAGAGACTTGATAAAGAAAAAAATCGAGAATTTTCTTTCCACTTCGAAGTTTCGAGAGTTATCTGCATCAGTTGTCTGTAACAGTGAATGCAATTAAACCGAAATCCGTCGGACGATTACTCCAGAAATAATACTATATGTATATCTAATTGTGTCTATAATTTTTCTACAGTATTCGGAGGGAGACAAAAATATTTAGAGAGAGACGGTGTAGCGATAGAGTTAGAATCTGTAGCCTGAGAGTGCACGACGATCGACGCGTTCACGTTCTTTCGATATTAGGTATTAGGAATCACGAGACGATTTGTTTAAATCGAATTCCTGAGCTCAGATCGATATATCGGTTTAGATGTCTATAGCTAGCTAGCGAGTTTTGTTTTTAAATATCGCCCGTTCGAGTAATTCTTCATTGTAGCTTTTCATCGATTAGTGGCGATTTCGTTTTTGTTATGGTGTTACATGACATGTATGTTGCTAATCTTGCCAATAAAATGCATTGCCTTTTAATAAAATCAGCGGACCAGCGATTTATTCTTCTTTATTATTATCTCTCTCTTTCACATTTATACCTTTTACGCGAGAGTTATTTTTTTCTTTTCTCTTTACATTATTCTTAAATTGTCAAAAAATAGTAATTATAATTTAATTGACAGCATAGAACAACTACTAGTAATTGAGAAAATAATATAACTTTTCAATATAAATTTGAACCTATAATTTATATTCTCGAGATGATAATTCTATTCGCATTAATAATGATATTTTACATTAAGATATTTTGCGTTAAGAAATGGATGAATTGTCTCTCATATTTTTATTGGTTTCGATTATATTTCAAGTGTCCTTTATGTAACATTGAGCGATTATTTCCTATGCTTCTCTTATCTAGATGCGCAAATTCGATCTTGTTTACCTCGAGAACGAGTCTGGATTCTCCAATTTCTCTATCCGCATCCGATATTTTATCACGCACGATCGACTTTTCGAATTTCAACCTCTACGACTTCTCATTAGCCGTATCTAGGAGCTTCATTTATGGAACAGTGCTAGGTTGGTACAGGATCGCTTCATCAGAGTGATCTGAAATTTGAATACGTTTACACTGTGGTATCTCGAAAGCATATCAAACGCGTTTATAATAAAGATTCAAGGGAAAACTGTGCTCACGGATGGAAAAAATATTCGTTTTCGAGAGGATCCCATTGCGATCCCAAAATTTGATTTATGGTACGATATTCTACGTATTGAAGTATTTTTGAGAATTTTTTCAGGTTTTTAAAAATGGATATAATTTTTCATTTCTTTACTTAAAAGTAAAAAATTAATTTTTTCAATACTATTAAATTTTTCTCACTAAAATTAACGTTTTTATCTGAAAGTACGAGTAAAATCCTAAAAAAAATCATGTCTATAAAAATGTTTCAATTTTAGCTACAAATGTTAAAAAAAGAAAAATTTCTTAAAACGACAGCTTTCAATATCTTTGATGCAAGACATGTAATACTTATTTTTTTTATCATCAATCTTATACAATATGTCCACTAACATGTTTTCATTATCATTTTAAAAATCCCAAGCAGTTTATTTTTAGGTGGATCCCTTTCACGTGGAATGCCTCATATACATAATATATGTATATAGTTAATTTGTATTGTATAGAAAGCAAAAAATAGTTAAATTTGATAATTGATCAATATCGATTATCTCGATTACTATATTTATTGTTTTTATTCTACAGTTGTAAAAAACAAAGAAAAAATCAAAAAGGAGTGAAATCCTAAACAAAAGATCTTACAAAGGTAAAAAACATACATCAAGTACATAAATGTTTTCTTCCTTAGAAAGGTTTTCTTTCTTTAAAAAACCTCCCAAAAAAATTTTTTTAAAACGACTATCGAAAGTGTATTTAATAAAAGTAAAACCTAACCATAAAAGTCCTTCAAATAAACATAATAAAAAAGATCTTACAAAAAGCTCTTAACCTAAAAAAAAAAAAATCTTTCTAACCAAACCTAACGAAAAAGATCTTACATAAAGCAAAAAGCCCTTAACCCAACAAAAAATCCTTGTAACTAAATCTAACAAAATAAACCTTACAAAAAAACAATGAAAAGCCCTATTTGTGTTTGCAAGCAAAATTTATATAGTCCAAAGTTTACTGGTCAAACAGAAACATGAGATCAATTAAATAGGTCAAGTATATCCTAAAAGAAAAAAGACTTTAAGATGCATTTTAATGCGACCCGGGCATGCCAAGTTTTTGCTTCACTACGATTCCGTTGATTAATTTGAAATTAAGGAAAATCGGGTAATTATGATTAAAGGAGTGATGATCACTATCACAATTAATACAATTATCATTAACATTTTCTGAGTTATGAGCGAGATGAGTATTGGTCTTATAAGAATTTAATGTATGTCTGCACGAATCATTTAAAAATGTACTGTCCCTCTTTTTCTTCCCAGCCATATTTGACAGAAGATAATTCTGCTGAGCATTGAAGATGTGCATGACTCCCTTTGGAGTTTTTAAGGTCATTTTTTAAGATCATTATATGTATATAGCGCATAAAGATGCTCCTACAAATCTTAAAAAATGCTGACGCAACTCGGATTTGCAGGGTGGTAACGTTGATCCATCTAAATTGATTTTACTTAAACGGAAGATTTGATCGCTATTTGTGACTTTATACGTTTTCATAAATATAGCCACTTGTGTTTCATTAATGTTGGTCATTTTGTTCCATCCGTACATGCGGCAGACGAATTCTTCCAGTATGGCAAACTTTTCTTCGAATTCATTGTTAGACAAATTACTAATATTTTTAAATGCCATTTCGGAAAAATGCGACCATTTAATTTGTTACAAAGTTCTGAAAAATTTAATAAAGCATTTAAAAATATTAGTAATTTGCCTGACAATGATTTCAAAGTAACGTTTGCCATACTGGAAGAATTCGTCTGTCGCATATACGGATGGAAAAAAATGACCAACATTAATAAAACACGAGCAGCCAGAGCGGAATTATCTTCTGCCGAATATGGCTGGGAAGAAAAAAAGAAATAGTACATTTTCAAATGGTTCATGAATGGCCAATTACCAGGATCCGTTGATGACATCGCATGACATTGGAGTTTGAGAACGAAAAAACTGGAGGTATTATGAAATTTCTTTGTGTCGCCTGTAAATAATTCTAAAACGTCAAATAACATAAAATTGTGCTAAATTGATACAGTAGTATACTTACTTAAAAATTCTTAAATATTATTCTTTTATGTTAAAAATCTCCATACGTTTTTTTTAGTCGTACAGTTTAATGTTAACATTCTATGATACTTTTCATAAAAAAATATTAACAAATTTTATATTTTATACTTAATTGTATTATATTATTGAAATTTTGTTAATTTATAATTATTATATTTATTCATAGATGATGATGAAGAAATAGAGGAAACTTATGCTTCTGATGATGATATCTATGATGAGTTTGAACACCAAACTGATTACGAAAGCAGTAGTGAATGCGGATCAAATGCCACTGCTGACAAATAGAATACGACATTTCTAATTCGTACATAAATATATGTACAAATAATATTGTATGTTTGTAACCGGCAAGAATAAATATTTTAACTTTCCATAACTAGTAAATTTTAATATCTCAGGTATTTTATTAATATATTTAATTTATATCCTTTAAATGTAAAGTGCGACCAAGAGTGATTTGAATTACATGAGCATCGGTGCTGCACGCAATAAACGGAGCTCGAAAGCAACAATATTATTAATTATTTCATATTTAATCTTGTTTACTTACATTTGTATATTATTATAGAATTCTCATTCTTGTATTTGTTTTAAATGTTGTGTTCGTCGCTGTGTATAATCTGTGAGAGATTACGTGTTCTTACATTATGAAACGTTAAATTTATCATTTTGATGATAAAATATAGGACGCGATATTCTTATCTCTATTATTTGAAGAAACGAAATGTTTTAGTATTTTAAGACACCATTTGTAACGTTGCAAGAAAACAAAGTTACAGAGTATCAATTAAAAAAAGATTCTTGATAAACGTAGTATCAATTAAAAGATGTTTTCGTCGGTTTTTATCGAACGAAGTATGCGGATCGTAATTATCATGTTGATGTTTATAGTGTTGCTGTTTACATTAGTTAGTTGCGGTTACATCACTACTCGTAACATCTCAATAATGAGAATTGAAGATAAAAAATGCAATGACGCAGACGGATTATATATTAGTAAAATTTCTATAAATATTCAATTTTCTAGATATATTAAAATGTAATCATATATTTTTTAAGTAATATTAGTGAAAAATAAAAATTAAACATATATATCAAGATGTATACATGTGTGTTTTTGCTTTCTAATATTTATATGTTTTCATTAATTCTCATTTTGTATAAATTCTATATTTTTTTATTATACTAAAATGGATAAATAAAATAATTTAATTTAAAATTGTATATTAGGATAATTTTATATAAAAATATTATAAAATAAAAAAAAAACATTTTATAACCTTATGGGATTATGAATTAATTTTTTAAGAATGAAATAAAAGATGGAAATAATTTTGTGAACTTCATATTCTCTCTTCTTTCATATATGCTTTTCTGAGTACATCTTATATTTTTTGAGAAATTGAAAGTAAGATTGGATGCGAATTTTCAGCATTGCCTTTTCTATATTGTCCTTCCAACAAAAGATTGAAGAAAAGAGCACAGTCTGCTTAGAGCAGACCCATCGTATTATTTATATCCTGGTATTCGGGACAAAATTCCGACATTTGCACTTTTCATGCTTTGTATACATAGATTCAATCTTTAAATATATTAGATTTTTCAGAATGCAAACATTTGAATTTCTCTGTATATAGATTCATTTAACGCATATGTTATTTACTAATATACTATTGGTATACTATTATTTAAATCAACAATAGTTGAAAATATGTTATGTGTTCTTAATCGAATAAGAAAATAATTTACTTAATTTTAATACGTTGACAATCCTGTAAATATATAGGATATCAAATAAAAATAATATTTTTATTTTATTTCCTCATCAGCTTCTCATTAGTTTTTTAGTTTAATTTGGACGGAAGAAAATTTTCGATTTATTGCTAGTTTTACAAATATTTATAACAATTCAATAAAAGAGGGCTAATGAAAGTCAAACGCTGTTGTTGGTTCGTGTCCGTAATTCAGTGTTTATTAAACAGCTTTCATTAAAAAATTCCGAACGTTTCGACACGAGTTTGGGTCATCCTCAGCGATAATTACAATCAACAAGTAAGATAGTGATGGACGAATAAGTACATCTGATTACGCTATGTGACGCGGGTGAGGTCCTGTTGATTGTAATTATCGCTGAGGATGACCCAAACTCGGGTTTCGGAATTTCTTAATGGAAGCTGTTTAATACACATTGAATTACGGACACGCACCAACAACAGCGTTTGACTTTCATTAGCCCTCTTTTATTGAATTGTTAAATCTAGTGAGTCCTTCGAATTTTCTTTAAATATTTATAAAGTCTAAGATTAATTTACTGACTGTGCTTATCTTTTTTCTGATCTTAGTATTGAAGTCAAATAAAGATTCATTTAAGTAGGTTTAACAAAAATTTAACACACATTTGTAAAAGAAAACAAAGTTTTAATGATCAGAGTGCCGATAACGACATACTTTAAAGAAATTATTTAAGTTATCTATATATCACACACACAGTTATTTATAGATAAGTTTAGCTCTCTCTCTCTCTCTCTCTCTCTCTATACATATATCTTTTTTATCATATCTTTTTTATCAATCTCTTTGTTATAAATAGAATTCATACACAGACTAATTGATAACATCTTACTTTTCAATAGGTGTATGTAATCGATGGAGTATTGAATCTATATTTATACTGGCTCTATTCCTATATTTTTAAATTCTGTATTCGATTATTTGATCTCATCCTGTTTGAAGAAAAAGAAGTAGATAAATTTTGAAAAACTTTTATCTTGTAGTATAATTGCATTGTCAACACATTTTTGGCCATTAATCAGTTGCCAGTTTAGTTACAATAAAACGATGATAACTTTATAAGTGTATTATTAGAGATGATAATACGGTTCTTACATTTTGTACTGTTTTTGTACTAACTTTATTAATACTCAACATTTTAAATCGAAAACTTAACGTTTACATTTATCAAAGTGTTGTTCAATTGATTCTTGACTCAAAATTATAAAATATTAATTTTTAGGACATTATAAACATAAAACAATACTGCATAATAGATAGAAAAAAATTTGATTGAAGAAACAAGGGTAGTATATGCCTCCCCCCACAGAAATAGATTTAAAAAATTGGTTTAAATAGTTTGTTATAAAATTATAAATTTATTCAAAATAAAGAGAAAATATTGCAAAATATATGAAAATGTATGTACGTTTACAAAACTGCAGTAATTTATAATATTGTATTTGTTACTTATACTGAAGAACGGTTTTGCTAAAGTACCTAAAAAGTTTAATTGGATACAGACCTGAAAATAATTTTGTTACGCCATCAAAATAATTATCATATGTTGGACTCTCAAATTGAATTACGAGAATGTCAAAATATTTTGCAGCATTGCTCATCATGCTTCAACATCTGTCACAATTATTTTAATAAAATTATAATTCAATAAAATTATGTTCACAAATTTGTATCCATCTAAATATTTAGAAACTTCAACAAAATTGTTTTTTTCGTGTAATAACGAAGATATAATGAATATAGTCATAATACAAGACCAATTTTCTTCTCTAATGTAATAAAGATGAAAAAAATCATAATAATATTTTACGTAACCTAACAAATTTTGAATTGTAATTAGGAATCATTAAAAAAAATGTAATTTTTCGTTCAAGACAAAAATATAATAAACGCAAAAATATGTTAATCTACACGATAATTATTACATCATAAGCTATAGAATTTATCTTCATAATATCATTTTATAAAATAAAAAAGTAGTATTTTATAATATCTTATAATTAAATATTTATTTATGGAATATACAATTTAATTTAAAAATATAGTGTCTGTACTATGGCTGTAGTGTCCACTGTTGTGCTGTTTGTAACATAAACCGGTTTCAAATGTTATGATTCGGATGCATTCGATTTGCGTCAACCACAAAGTGATTAATTCAAGTGTCGATAAATTATATACCAATAGTGATACAACTGTGAAAATATTACGTGTGTCTGTACTCAGCGTGCATAATTATCAATGGCATAGATCATACGAAGCATAATTTGCATATAAACAATTGATATTTACATAAACTATTTTAACACTATTGCAAAAGATTTTCGAGATATAAATTGTGTCACAAAATAAATGACTAATTTTATGTTTAAAACATAAGTATTTAGTTTTTGTAAACCTTTAACTTTTAATACAATGTATTCGATGACAAAAAATTAATTGAAAAAATAATATATTTTTTTACGGAAGAGAAAGCTTACTAATACGTACTTAATAAATTATTTATTAATATTTTTAGATACCATATAATAGATTTTGGGAAATTCAAGTTACAGAAATAAAATATTTTGAAACACTTTTGTATCATATATTTAGCTGATTCTATAACTACATCGCATTCTATCATTTTGTACAAGCTAAGCGAATTGATAAGATAATATTAATAAGATCATTCGATTAAAGATTTCAATTACACTTCATGTACCCTTATATGTAGTGGTATCGATAAGTTCAAAACTATTTCAAAATTTTATTTTAGTAAGAAAAATCTTGTTTTTCATATTTCTCACGCGTGAATATAGAATAATGCTTACAAATAAGATTACATAATTTATCAAGTATAGTCTGTAATTATACTATTTTTAATCAAAGTATTACCTTTTATACACAATTGTAGAATATAATATTTCGTATTTACACCTAAAAAAAACACTAAATTTACTACATATTCTGGGTGTGTTTCGTTATTCGCTCAAAGTTACTCACTTATTACTGAAAATCTAAAATATATGTAACTTGAACTATAGATTTTCAGTACTCTCAGCGAATTTCGGAAAGCAGCATACATTAAATTCAAAATTTGAAACGTATGTCTAAAGAAGCCAGAGGATGGGCAATTTTCCGAATAAAGAATAATGAATAACGAATAAAGTTTTATTTATGAATAACAAATAATTTTTTATTCGAATAAAAATTTATTCGGCTATCTCGAATAAAAATATTTTCGAATAAAATTTTATTTACAATTAAAAAATAATTTTTTTATTCAAATAAAAATTTATTCGTCTATCTCGAATAATAATATTTTCGAATAAAATTTTTTTTCGAATAAAAATTTATTTATTATTCGTAAATAAAATCTTATTTATTCATTATTCACATAATACAAATAAAGTTACATGTAAATAAAATTTAAATAAAATTTTATTTAAATTAGCAATTCAAATTATTGTTTTCCAACTTAAGGATAATTTTTAATTTATTATTAAAACATTTTTAAATAATAGTTACATATATTATTTGAATAAAAAAACTTTATTTGCTACAGAATTTTTGTGCATAATGTAAAAATATATTTTAAATTATTATATAAACATATACAAAGTGAGTGATAAAAGTTCCGGAACGACCACTTATATCTGAAAGAGTGGTACTTTTAGACAGATCAATCACTTGCGATTTTAGAGCGAAAACTTTTGAAACTGCATTTATAGCACATTTTTGATAGATGTATTACTAAATATATGTGTGTGCGTAAGTGCGCGCGCGCATGCATGTGCAGTGTGTGTATGCGCAAGTATACATTTATCCAACATAAAGGCCTAATTTTAATCTTAGTAATATTATACAATTCATTTCATCAATAAAAAAATTAAAAGTTAAATATATAAAACAATTTTTTTGCAATATTTATATTTCTCTCGTAAACTAGAACATTTTCTGCGGAAATTAAAAAAAAGAATTGAGCTAGCGTTATTAATAACAGCGTTATTAATAACACATTCTGAATTTTTTAACAAAATGGTAATCAAATTTTTAATTGTTTACATCTCGATTAATTTTGCAATTAAAAAAAAATCCTTTGGCACAAAATTATATATCCTTGAATACTATAAATGTACAAAATTAAAAAAATTTCTGAGAAATGACTGATTCGTTTCACGCGGAATAGCCCTTATATGAATAATTAAAAAAAAAAATACCTATTGTCTTATTGGGATAAACTCGGGTAAGCTAGCCATAGTTTTTTAAAAAACACATTTTTATTTTTGTTATTTTTTAATAATGTTTGATATATCACTTCACTGAATCTTAAAGTTAATAATACTATTGAATTTAAAGAGAAAACACTTATTAGAAATCTAATATTATCAAAATATTAATACATATGCATTGGTCATCTTATCAAAATTTTAAGGAAAAGATATCATAGTATTATGGGACAGTTGGCTATACACGTTTCATGTTAAAAATGAATATAACATTTCCTAAAGTGATAAATAAAACTTGTAATTTTATATATTTAGTATAAACACGTATATATATCTTAA
>QKQZ01019777.1:0-14520 GCA_003595255.1 Solenopsis fugax
ATTACCTCTTGCGCACTGTTTACCGCGCCCGACTCGTATTTGCCGCTTTTGCTTATTATTATAGTTTTCTTATGATCTAATTTTCATAAAGATTTTATTGAAATATTATTTTTATTTAAAACTAATAATATTAAAATTTTATTTATACGAAGGTCGATCAAAAAGTAAGGTTACAAAGCCTGCAGTGAAAAGGGAATGTTTTATTCAGAAAAACCAATATAATCACTTTAAGTATCATCCCTAGGATTATTTTTCGACATAGTTTTTATGGCGGTTTAGGCACTTGTCACTTCGTGGGATGAGGTTGAAAATTCCCTTTTCATAAAATTCTTGTCTTTACGCGTTCAACCAAGTTGTCGTGAAGTCTTCCATTTCCTTGTCCGATGCCCGAAGCGAATCGTCGGCCTCCTAAGTGCTCCTTGAAGTGAGGGAACAAGTGAAAGTCATTTAAAACGAGGTCCGGGCTGTAGGGAGGGTGGTCGATGACGTCCCAGCGGAACTGCTCCAACAGCGTCGTGGTCTTTTGTGCCGTATGGGATCGCGCGTTGTCGTGAAGGAAGATGACTTTCGGTGAATTTCGGTCGTCGATACCTTTTTTGCTGACAGAAACTGAATAACTGAGCGGATTTCTTCGCGAGACTAGTTTTTCAAACGAGTCGCCATTTTGATTTGACCTGTAGCTAGCTCTGTAGGTAGCAGATGAAGGAAACTCTGCAGTGTTGCCAGCCGAATGTACTAAAATAAATGCACACTCCTCACTTCTCTATCGCAGACGTACTTCCCGAAATATGGGCCTTGTAACCTTACTTTTTGATCGACCCTTATATGTTCATTGACTAGTATAACTTTTTATTAGTTTATTGACTGGTGCAGTGACCCTACGCGTCAGCTAAAATTGACTCTCATTTCACATCATCGGTTGCGATAAATATTACCAAGTGTCTCGGTGGTCAAACTGGCTGAGACACAGGCTCGGAGAGTTGAGGAATCCAAATTCAAACTCTGGTTGAGATAATATTTTCCGCAATATATTCTTTATAGTTTTTCAGGATAAAAGGAGGAATAATAGAGATGCTTGTAAGCATCACAATTATTAAATTGATTATCAATTTAATAATTTTGATTATCAATTTAATAATTTTCGCAATAATAAATTTTTTGGTTCTTCCTAAAAAACTGTGTTTTAAGTCCGGCAAGTATGCGGTGCGCAGTTTGGGGAATCTGTGTTTATAAATTCCCCTAATGTAACAAGAATATTTGGAGAATATTTCAAAAATATCATAACAGTATAGATTACTGATAATCTTAGAACATTCAATATATATATATATATATATATATATATACTATGATATATTTCGCATTTATTGTGCACGTTCCTATCGGCGCCCTACAGTGATTCGAAGTATACACTGACAAGGGAACATTCCCAAGTGGAAACTTCTGATTTTAATGAAACCTTGTATACATATAGGTTGCATAAATAGATGAATTTAAAAAATATCACTTGCTGCCAAAATCGGTTTTAAGGGGTAAAATCACCTCGCTTGTGTAAGGTGATTCTTCAGCTTTTTCTGATATATCTCAAAAACTATTCAAGATATAAAAAAATGTTTTATACAAAAGTTTTACAATAAAATTACTTATATAGTAATTGTATCACAACCCTTGTAACACTCTATATGTGAAGATATAAAAAAATGTTTTATACAAAAGTTTTACAATAAAATTACCTCTATTACATATCTTCACATATAGAGTGTTACAAGGGTTGTGATACAATTACTACATAAGAAATAATTAAGTGCTAATATAATTTTGATAATACAAACATATTTACATATATTACAGATTGTTATAACTTATTGTCAATCATACAATAATAATAATATACATTGTGACGCAGATTTTCTGCCTCGCCACTGCATCCTTCTGTCTCCGCGGAGCGCAAGTACGCCTATAGCCGAGTCAGGCACTCTTCGAGAGCGAGAATCTTCCGGCGGGACTGCATTACGTTTGAGAATATTATTTTTATTCGCGAATTATTTTCATGTAAATTCGGGCACCTCTCGACGAGCTTCAAGGAAGAGCGGACGCAGCGAGGGATGCCAGCGGCGGCAGAGGCGCGCAGGGAGAGTTCCAGGGCCGGCGCACCTAGGACTGCTGACGGAACACGAGCGGAGTCAACCTGCGGCGAAAGACAGGCGCCGTAAAGGAGACTTGACAATCATAAGGATCGGATGGCAGAATTCGGACGGTCGAGGACAATGCCGCCAGATGTCGGTTGGCGACTTGGATATAACCGCAGGAGGATCGCCGAAGCAACGAACCCGAAAATTCCACGCGGGGAGCGAGGACAATGTCGGCCGATACCGGGGACTGCGAGCCATTCTCGGAATTCTGCGGCGATACGGCCTTGACGCTGCCAAGATAACGGCAAGCGCTAATTGGCCGCGCAGCTACGCATTCTGTGGGTAGGACCATCGATCACGCATCGAATGCAATCCTCTCGGCTTTTGAGTGCGACCCGGCGTGCGATAGACGTAGCGAGCGAACGAACAACGGATCTCGAGCATAGCTGTCGGCGAGAATGACGAATATCGGAGAGTGCCTAGCCCGGACGATCTCCCCAGCGAACCCGAGGATACAAGGCCGAGGAGGACTATCACGGTGTCGGGGAGGTGACCTTCTATCGTCTCATAAAGCTACGAGCGGACCGAGCAGACATATTCGCGTTCTGCGAACGTGAGTCACTTTGGTGTTAGTGTAGGTGTTGCGTCCGCCTTGCGGCGATTAAACGCACAAGTTTTGTGATACAGGAGCGATCGATCTCAAGCGCGAGGAGTTGTTCGGGTTATCCGGCTGTCGGCTGTCGCGAATTGTGCTACGAGTCTCGCCGCGTGGATCCTTAGACGATTGGCTCCTCCGGGAAGCTGCAAAGCCCTCGCGCACGTATGCAAGTCGTGCCGCTACCGTGATAGCACGGTCGACGCACCTGTATTGCAAAGTAGGCTATCGCGTTCCGAAGTAGTACTTTCCTTGTCAATTCGATTGCGTCTATTGTCTCTTTATAATTTTCTCGTATTTATCACTTATTGTCGTCATCGGTTTCATTTTTGGCTGCTTTTGATTGCGTTTATGAATTACTTAGGATTTTCTCGTGTCTATTATTGGCTGTCAAATGATATTGCCGCCCCTTCGAGTGCGCTTATTTTGTTCTTAGAATTTTTTCGTGTCTAATAACTGCTGTAATTTATTCCGCGTGTAATAATTCGTTATGTTTAATCACGCCGATTACGTTCTTGCAACTACTTTCTTTTGTTTAATATTGCTCGTACATTTCCTATATTAATCTGCTTGCCACAATGTATTTTTCTATTACTATTTGTTACATCGGCCTGCTTTGCATGGAATTTCTCGCTTGCCTATTTCTTTTCTCGCGAGAGCGATCTGCTTCGTCTCTTGCCTTCTCCGCCCTGCCCCTCTACCGCTTAGGATAGCCGGCTGGCCGCGTATGAGCAACGATCTTCGGTTTCGCATTGGTCGAGAACGGCATAATTTTTGTTTGCCCATTATCGCGTAATTGAGTCGAGATTCGCATATCTTAGTATCGGTTCGGTTGACGTGGCTTGTAACCGCGTCTGGCGCCTAACTTATCGCGATTTGTTGAAGTTCTCGCGTCCAATTAAGATTGTCGCCCTCGCGCGCGTTTCGCGCATAATTTTCTCCTTCCCTTTAATCGCGATGTTCGCACGCGCTCTCGCGAACGTGACAATGTATAACGTACATTAATCTGATAAATAAAATCTGACAAATTTATTAAAGGTTAAAAACGAAACCTAATAAACTTCATTGCAGGTTCAAAAATCTAGCAAAATAAAAAATAAACTTAATGAGAAAAAATTATAAAATAGAAAATAATATACGAAGATAATATAAAATTATAATAATATCACAATAGTAATGAGATTCCATACGAAGTCGACAAATGGGACTAATAATCGCTTTCAAGAGATTTCGCCCTGCAACATTCCTCAGTTGTTTTCTCCCTCGTCAGTAGCACCATGACTGATAACTACATAAAAGAATATCTTAAAGTTTTAAAAAGAAAAGTAACAAATGAGGAGCTTTCTGGCCCTTCCTTCAATATTAAACAATAAATTGTAAGTACAATTTGTTTAATGTAAATAATAAAGTTCAGATTATTCAGATATAAAATCTCTTGTCTGTTGGTCATTTAGTTAAAATATCGACCATTAAGTGCTTACAGTGGAACTGCAGAGGTGCAAAAAATAAATATCTGGAACTCTCGAATATTATGTTAAAACTTGATTTATTATATTTACAAGAGACATGGTTACACGACAACGATATATTTGAATTTCAACAATCACTTTTAGAGAAGATAGACCACTAAATTATCAGGGTGGAGGGGTAGCGATCGTTTGCAAAAGCTACCTTGACCCAATCAGCCATAATATAGCTCATATTTCTATATATATGGGACTAGAGGTAACTTGTATTTCAATAAAAAGTAGGAAAGTTCTAACAGATAGATTAACTTTAATCTCTTTATATGTATAAACCCCCCGACTTAAGGATAACGAAACATATGTGGGAGGAATTTTTCAATAATTGAGCCAGGAAAAATTTTAAAAACATCATTATATGCGGGGATTTCAATGCCCAAAACCAGTTATGAGGGTCTTCGAGAAAAGATATATCAGGTAATTCGTTAGGCGAGGCAATAAACTCATCAGAATTCCGAGTTTTGAATGATGGATCGGCGATTCGAATATCGGCTAATCCAGTAAATAGAGACTATATCAGTGCTATAGATATTACTCTTACTAATGTTGGTGACAATTGCTTTACATGGAGGACATGGGGAGACCCATTAAGTAGTGACCATTTCCCCATCAATATTGTCTTGGGAATCACCCCGAGGAATAATAACTTCCGATCTGCATCAAATCTTATAAGGGGTAAAATCTGTATGAAGAATTTTATCCCCTCTGATTTTACTAAAGAATGGAATAATAAATGTGAAAATTTTGATTCAGATTTGTCTGCATTGAACGGTGCCCAACTATATGAGTTGTGGTACCGTAACATAATAGATAGATTAACTTTAATCTCTTTATATGTATAAACCCCCCGACTTAAGGATAACGAAACATATGTGGGAGGAATTTTTCAATAATTGAGCCAGGAAAAATTTTAAAAACATCATTATATGCGGGGATTTCAATGCCCAAAACCAGTTATGAGGGTCTTCGAGAAAAGATATATCAGGTAATTCGTTAGGCGAGGCAATAAACTCATCAGAATTCCGAGTTTTGAATGATGGATCGGCGATTCGAATATCGGCTAATCCAGTAAATAGAGACTATATCAGTGCTATAGATATTACTCTTACTAATGTTGGTGACAATTGCTTTACATGGAGGACATGGGGAGACCCATTAAGTAGTGACCATTTCCCCATCAATATTGTCTTGGGAATCACCCCGAGGAATAATAACTTCCGATCTGCATCAAATCTTATAAGGGGTAAAATCTGTATGAAGAATTTTATCCCCTCTGATTTTACTAAAGAATGGAATAATAAATGTGAAAATTTTGATTCAGATTTGTCTGCATTGAACGGTGCCCAACTATATGAGTTGTGGTACCGTAACATAATAGATAGATTAACTTTAATCTCTTTATATGTATAAACCCCCCGACTTAAGGATAACGAAACATATGTGGGAGGAATTTTTCAATAATTGAGCCAGGAAAAATTTTAAAAACATCATTATATGCGGGGGTTTAGTGTTGGCAGGTACGTTGTACGACGAAAAATGTAGAATAGTGATGAAGGACGAGAACTCTCAAGAAATCAAAGTTGTTAATAACCTTGGTCATTCGAAGGACGGGAGCTCTTCCAGGATAAATAGAAAAACAAATAAACCATGGTGGTCGTGTTAAGAGGCCATTGACAATAGAAAAAATGTTTTAAGGACATGTTGAACTCCTCTTCTAGAGAAAATCTAAAGAAATGTAGAATAGTTGCTAAGGAAACAAGAAAACCCTAGCTAAAAGAGAAAACTTTTGTGAGCTAATCAATGATATTACAAGAGTTCCGGGCTCAAAGAGATTTTGGGATACTATAAAGAAATTTAAAAACTGTAGTATTTTCAAACCAATTATTCCATCTGATACTAGTAGAGATAGTCTGGTTGAAGAGTATATTTCTAGACTGGTCTCTCCTATGATTCATGAGCAACTTAGGCATTCCATGGATTCATCAAATAACAAAAAATTATCTAATATCTTTGATCATAAATTTAGTGTGAAAGAAATAATGAATCATATAAAAAAGTACTTAACAATAGTCCGGGGCAGAGATCTTATGAGTTACAAAATTCTTCGAGTCTTACATCTGTTTACTTTGGAAATTTTTAATGAAAGCTATAATTATATGATTACAGACGGTACGTTTCCGGAACAATGGAATGACTATCTGGTTAGTCTGATCCCGAAGAGTGGGAAGAAAGATTATAGACCCATATCTCTTGCGTCCTGTACTTTAAAAATTTTTGAAAAGTTGGTAAAGTCTAGATTAGAAAAATTTGTAAAATTAGATGCTATCATATCAAAAAGTCAATTTGGGTTCCGCAAAAGCAAATCATTTGACAATTGTTTGGTACTAATAAACTTAGAAATTTACAGAGCCTTTTTAGAAGGAAATATTACTGGTGGCCTTTTCTTAGACATTAAATTCGCATACGATAATATTGATGCAAAATTACTATTTGATATGATAAACAATCTAAAAATTCCAACCGGGTATAAAACATTTGTTAGAAATGTTTTGGAACCTAGGAGAGCGGCTTTCTTTGAAAGCGGAGTCTTTCGGAGTACCAGGACTATACGGAAGGATGTTCCGCTGGAGTCAGTTTTGAGGCCTTTACTGTTTAATATTTACGTAAGTAATATTCTGAATCATGTTCCACCCAACTGTAGAATAATACAATTTGCGGATGACTATACTCTATATGGATAAGAGTATAGTAATGTCATACAGTACTTTACAGGAAGCCTTCTTACGAATAAATGAATGACTGCTAACTCTGAGCCTCGAGATATCCTTGGTCAAAACCCAAGTATGTTTTTTCATAGAAAGAAAAAAATTGACATTCCTATGACCCTCCAGGTACCGATGGGTGAAATAAAGATATCCAATAGATTAGATAAATGTTTATTGTTCCCCTTGGAGTTACAATCTTCATTCACAGTGAACATTTAACTTACACTTATACTTAAACTTATTCTCTATCTTATAATTAACTTAATCCTAAATCGCTTGCCATACACACACACACGCGCGCGCGCGCGTCCGGGACCTCCGCTTCCATCGCAAGCCATCTGCTTATTCTAGAAGCTCTTTTCCAATCTATTCTTTTAACTGTCATTAATTCGAGGCATCTCATTCTCTCCCCTCTCCACTCCTTACATACTCTCTTTCTCTCTCTCTTTCTCTCCTTCTCTCACTCTCTCTCTCTCTCTCACTGTCCTCTCCCTTCCCTAACTCCCTCCCATCTAAGCTCTCCTCTAAACCCTCCCTCTCTAAACACCTCCAACTTTTTTAGCCATTCCTCTCCCTTCCCGTCTTCCCCCAGTAACACATCTATTATCTCCTCCCATTCCCCTCTGCCTCCACCTCTCACACATGTTTCCATGTTTCCTCCTCTCTCCCGCACATCCTACATGTCCTCGCCTCCTCTCCTGTCCAGTAAATCCCTTCCCGGACCCCTTTCCCTAGCCTATATCACGCAACTCTCCTCTATCTGTTTTCCGCCCATCCTTTTTTTAAGTATTTCGGTATCCCTTCCCCCTTTACCCTCTTATACCATTTATTGTACTTCGAATTTCTTATCTTCCCCTACCTCTCTCTTCTGCTCATTCCACTCCTCCAATCTACTGAAATCCAAACCTCCTCCTCCCTCTCCTTCTCTACCTTCCTTACCTCTCTCCCTCTCTCCTAAAAAAACTTCTGTCTTTCCTTCTCCCATACCAATAACCTCCCACCTCTCTTTATCCTTTCCCTTCCTCCCAGTATTTTCTCGCCAACTCACTTCCCCTTCTCTCCGCCGACCTCTCCTCAAACCCCCATGTCCTTCTTCCGCCCTTACCCTCAACTTGTTCCTTTGTAATTCCTTCCTAATCATATAACCCGGCGTCCTTCAGCTCACCCCCATCATCCATCTTATAAATCTTTCCTGCATCCTTTTTATTCTTTCTCTCTCTCTCCAGCCCCAAATCTCCACCCCATACGCCATCACCCCAAATCTCCACCCCATACGTCCATACTAACGCATCGAATAACCATATTCTCTTTCCCTACTCCATATTCATATTCTCTTTTTCCCCTCCAAACTTCTTCCCTATTCCCCACACCTGCCCCATTACCGTCATTCTCCTTTTCACCCTATCCCTTATCACCTGATTTCCATTCCTTTGAAATATTTTGAAAACGGCGGGACAGACGCCTACAACCCGTACACGCAATTTGCAGATGGCCGAGGCACGTAAAAAGATGGACGACATTGAGAGAGAGCCGATGGAAACATCGGCGGAACAAGCAGACGAAACTCACGCATAGAATTTGCCTGTGCCAATACCGAGCCAACGGGGACCACGAGAGTCACCGAGGAAGCTAAGGATCATCGAGAAGGATATCCAGATTCAGACCATCGCCGAGGAAGCGGTGGATAAAAGCGGCGCGACGACCGAGAAGGAGCGCGACGCATAAATTAGTTGTAAGTTCCATATGTAATGATAATCAATTTTATGAATGGCCGTGATATAAAATTCCTTATGGTAGGATACATTCATTGTAATGAGTACGATAAACGTACGTAAGCCTCTATTGAGTGACGCGTAAGACTCGAGACATTCGAGAGTGATATTATTTTTTGTTATATTTTATTTTGACTTCTTAAATTTTATATCATTTTATTTTTCATTCATATTTTATTAAATACTAGATTAGGGGCCACTCAATTATAATCATAGAGGTAAGTCGTGTATAAGAGAGTGAAAGAATGCATGAGAACATGCGAGAAAGAGCGCAATGTAATGGAACGAAGTTTCACTAGGATGGAACTGGCAAATACTATGCCCATAAGGTATAGCCCGAGGATAGAACTCGCAAGTAGATAGAAGGGCCAAGTCCGGCTATCTTTCTCTTACACATTGCCTTCTCTCTCGCACGCACTAACTTCCATCCCCGCCTTCAGCGAGGAAAGTGCCGCGATGAAGCAAGCAAGTATTCGCTGATGGGCGTTGCCTATGCGATGACACTCGCAACCATTGGCACAGGCGAACCAAGATTCGCCCAACGGGTAGAAAACGCACAGAGAGGGGATCCCCTCCACCTCGAGACGCTCGAGGAAGGGAAGGCGATCGTCAGTTAGCTTTGAGCTACCGAGGAGGGAACTGCGTAACATCTCAGGATGCGCTTCACGCATACGAGACACAAAGACTTAGCTTTCGCAATTAATTAACTTAATTGCCATTGGTGATAGAGTTCGCGAGTTATCGGGGATATCTAATCATCATAATGAGCCGTGCGACCGAAATTTAGAATTGACGGACTTTTATTTTTTGAGTGACTGAGTGTGAATGTGCGCGATTAGAATAAGTGACTTTATTCATGTACACAGTCGGATTGTGGCACGTACATTTTATTTTGTGTTACGTTTGAATAAACTTATATATTTTATTTGTTAATACAAAAGGGTTTTCAATTATTTAGGCGACCTTAAATAATTCCGACATACATTGCGTGCATTATCGTACACACTCGAGTCACGAAATCATCGCGATCTTCGAGCGACATAACCAGCGTACACACTGATAGCCGAGGATCCCAGCAACCCGAGATGGACAGGCGACGCGAGTAGCAGCACCAGAAAGTCGTTCTCGCGATAGACGTTCGAGCAACGTGCCTGCCGTATCCGGACGAGAGAAAGTCCATTGCCCATTGAGAGTGGCCAACCACTTTACGATAAGGTAAGTGACTATAAGCGATTGTCACGTGGATGTTAATACCTTCCTGTTTAAGGGTGAAAACGGGTGGCGACCGAAAACGACGACGAGCGAGACATGTATCGGGATAATCTGTAGAATTCTCGAGTTTTCTAAGATTTCATTAATAATATATGCTTGTCCGGCTACAACATGACCCAGATATTTGTATCTTTTAACTTCCTCCACCTCGCTGCCCTCCCATCTCCATCTCTCTCTTCCTTTTTCTTCCCCCTCCATTCCCAAATCTCATAATCTTCAATTTCTTCGCTTTGACTTCTAATGTTTTTTCCTCATATATCTCTCCAGCCTGCTTATAATCGCTCTCATCCCTTCCTCTTCCTCCGCCAGTAACACCAAATCGTCCGCATATGCCAGCGAATATACCTTTTCCCCCTTCAATTTCACTCCTCCCCACAATCCTTTCTTCATATATTTTTCCAGATCTGCCGTTAATAGATTGAATAATCCCGGGCTTAATGGGCACCCCTGTCTCAACCCCCTCCCTGTCCAAAATACCTCAAACCCTCCCCCATCCTTACCTTACTCCTTGTGTCCCTTAACATGTCCTCACATCTCCTAACCAATCCCTCCCTTACACCTCTCTCCCTCATTGCTTTCTCCAACACCTCCATATCTACCGAGTCGAATGCCGCCCTCAAGTCAACGAAAAACGCTACTAATATGCCTCATTTTTTACATAATTGTCTATTCACTAGATAATTTAAAACAGATGTAGTCGATAGTCCCCATCCCTTTTCCAAATCCCGTCTGATTGTGTGGAATCCTGCCTCCCTCTTCTACTTCCCTTTCCAATCTCTCCTCCAAAATCATCGCGTATACTTTATACAGCGTCGGCATTAACGTGACCCCCTTGTACTTCTCCACCTTTTCTCCTTCTTCTTGCTTCCTTATTGGTACTATTATTCCCTCACTCCACTCATCTATCCAGTCCTCTTTTTTCCATATCTTCTTGCAGATTTCCCACACATAACCCTCCAAACTCTCCCCTCCGTATTTCCACACCTCCTCCCATCCCCTCCTACAGCTTTTCCCTTTTTTAATCTATTCACCGTCTTTCTCACCTTCTCTCTTGCAATCCCTTCCTCCTCATCATCCCTCCTATCTCCCCTTACGACACTTCCGTCGACTCCTCCTAATGCCTCCTTAAAATATTCCATCCACTCCCCCTCTTTTATTTTCCCGTTAATTCCCCTTCTTTTTCTTTCCTTATTCACTACTTCCCATACTTGCCCCTCCGTCTTCCTTTTTTGCCGATTCCTCCCATCTTTCATTCTCTTCCTTGTTTTCTTTTCGCATATTTTATTATACTCCCTTTTTACTTCCCTGTATCTTTCCACCCTCCTCCCTCTTCCTGCACTTTCTCAATTCCCTCCTCACTTGCCTCTTGCCCTCCCAGCATTCTTCATCCCACCATCCCCTTCCCTTCCTTCCGCCCTCCCTTCCCTGACCTTTCCTCAAAATCCCTGAATATCCCCTCTCAATCTCTCCCAACTCGCTCCTCTGTTTCCCCCCTCCCTTCCCATAGCTTCTCCAACTTCTCTCTAAATAATCTCTTCCTTTTCTGTGACCACACTCACTTTGCCCCTTCACTCTCCCTCTTTCTCCCTATTCCCCTCTCACTTCCTTTAATCCATACAGTCACCGGGAAGTGATCCGAATCTATCCTGTTTTCAACTCTTATTTTGCTCACTTTCTCCCATACTTTCTGATCCCCAACCACGTAATCTATCATTGACTCCCCTCTTCCTCCCGCGTACGTCCATTTCCCTTCTTCATCCCCTTTCCCTCCTCCATTAATGATAAACCATCCCGCTTCCTCTAGTGCTTCCAACATGTACCTCCCATCCCTGTTCACTTTTCTATCCCTCAACCTCCTCCCTCCCCCCACAGTTCCTCCTTCTATCCCACCCTCCCTCTGTCCTCGTTGCTCCCCCGTCCTAGCGTTAAAATCCCCCCTACTATCGTCCTTATCTCCGATCCCTTTTCCTCCATCCATTTCCTGATCCCCTCCCACTTTTCTTACATTCTTATTCACATACATCCCTATAATTTTCTACTTTTCCTCCCCGATTTTTATCATTCTTTTCATTATTCCCTCTGATGCCGTCTCTTCGGCTTCCTCTATCACTTATATCCCATTTCTCACTCCTATTACCATTCCTCCTATCGCTCTCCCTTTCCTGTTTTCCCTACTTGCCATTTGCGCTTCCCACCTAAACCCTTTCGTCATCCTCTCTCTTATCCTTTCCCATCCCTTTTCCTCCACCATGTCTCCAACATCACCACCACATCCAATAATTTATTCCCTTCCAAAATTCCCTATCCTTATTCCCTAATCCTGCCACATTCTAAAATATTATTTTCACTACCTCACTTCCCCCCTTTCCCTGCTGTATCTCCACTCTTTTATTCTCTGCCCACGCCCTTAACTTCTTCCTCACATTTTCCCTTCTCTCTTCCTCTTCTAAACCCTCCCTTCCCCTTCTCCCGATTCCCCTCTCATCCTTTCCTTACCACCCCACCTTCTTCCTCTATCTTTCAACCCTCCCTCCTCCTCATCCCAAAACCACCATACACCGTTAATCATTGCCCTGTTTTCTCCTATCCACACTTTAGCTCTTTTTTTTTCTTCCTCCTTCGCTACTTCCCTAATCTTCACTTGCCTTTCCCTCCACGTTAAGTCGTCCTCTATCCATATCCTCTCTCCCCTCAGTCCCCCTTTCTTTCTCATCACTTCTCTTTTCTCCCCTTCTATCCTAAGGCTCACCACAAATCCCCCTGCTCCCCTCGTCCTGTTCTCACCTCCCTCATTTTTTCCACTCCCACCTCCGCTCCCACCCGCTTTAAAATTTCTAATATCTTTTCACGTCTTTTCCCCTTGTTTTGTATCCCTCACTACATTTCTCCTTCTTTCCTTCCTATCCCTCCTCTCCCACATTTCTTCCACCTTCCTTACTCTCTCTTTTAATCTCCTACTCCCTTTCTCTCTCTCTCTCTCTGCTCCTCCCTTCCGTCCTTCTCTAATCTCTCCATCCTTTGTTCCAAATCCCTTACTCCCTTCCCTCCCTCCTCTATTTTCAATCTTTCCCCCATTTATTTTCCAATTCCTCTACTCTTTTCTCTAGTTTCTCCCTTTCTCTCCTCCACTCCTCTTCTCTCCTCTTCATTTCCTCTAACTCCCCCATTATCGCCTTCATTTTCCCCTCCATCCTCTCCCACTTTCCCATCATCTCCTCTATCCATCTCTTTATGGACCCCATCATCTCCATCTCTTTCCCCCCCCGCTACTCCCTCTGGCGACCTCGCCGTCTTTTTACTCCTCTGAAACGCCTCCCCCTTATCNTCTTTTTACTCCTCTGAAACGCCTCCCCCTTATCTCCCTCTCCCCCTACCTCTTCCTACCTCTCCCTCCGCTCCTTCCTCTAATTCACTTTTCCTCTTCCACATCTCCCACACTCTGTACTCCTGTTACGTCCCCTCCCCTCTTTCCCTTAACCCCAACACCCTTCACCCTGTCAGAGCCTCCTTCATTTCATTCCTTATCTTTCTTCTCCGTCCTCCTTTTCTTTTCCGCCGCTCTCTTACCACTATCTGCTCTCTCCTTTCCCGAGTCGCCTTTCTATTTTCTTCTTATTCTATGACCGTGCGCGCGTGCCTCGCTGTCCGCGCCACACCGCTTTCTGTCTCACGTGCCTATTCCGCCTCTTACTCGTTATCAATTTCCCGCGCCCGCGCTCGCGCATTTCTCCCTCTCTTCCTCATCCTCCCCTCGTCCCCATTTCTGTTCCACAGTTCCTAACCTTACTTCCACTCTCCTCTCTTCCACACACACTCTCTCTCTCATTCACTCTACTCAATCTCTCTCCCTTCACTCACTTCACCTTTCTGCCTCCCTGGCTCTCCTCTCACCCACTCCACTCCTCCTCACCACTCCTCGCCTCTGCAACTAATTCTCCTATTCACATACTTCTGCTCTCGGTCGCTCCAAAAACGGAAGTCCCCATAAAGATATCCAATAATGTTAAATATTTGGGAGTTACCCTCGACTCGAGTATGAGATGGAAAAACCATTTAGCTTCGTTAAAAAGCAAAACATTCTGCTTTATGGACATTTTAAAGTGGATTAACGGAAAGAACTGGAGCATTAGTATGTCTGCGAAGATAGATTTCATTAACGCCACCATAAGAGCTCAAATTGGATGGGGGGCCATGTGCTACAATAGTTCTGCGAACATATCTGGGAATGGCGGATAGAATATTGGGTTCGGCGTATAAAACAATGATGAGTCTGCCAAAGTCGTCGTCGAATAGAGTGGTGTGTCAGGCCAGATATCTTCTTTTCTACCTTCTATCTACCTTTCAGCCACTTCCCCTCGACGGCAGACAATACCCGCGCCGGAACTCGTGCCTGATTTGGAT
>QKQZ01019779.1:0-21750 GCA_003595255.1 Solenopsis fugax
GCACGATGCGATGCAATGCGGCGCGGTGCGATGCGATGCGATGCGGTGCAACGGAAGCGTTTGTATTCTGACCGGATGCGCACGCGGGTCAGTTCTACGACCCTGTTTCAACCAATATTCCGCACCTCCTCCTCCTTCTCCTCTTATTTAGCTCCTCGCTCCGCGTTTCGCTCTTCTACGCGTCCTCATTTACTCGTGCTCCCGTCTCATTCATATTTATTGCATCCCCCGCTTATCCCCCAGTGTACCCTTTACGCGAATTCGAAGCAACGCTCGTTTCCGCGAATTTGTAACGGACAATGCAAAAAGACAAGTCTCGGCTTTATATCGGTAAGCGATCCTATCTCGCGCTGTAACTAAAATCGGACGTATCGAATGGAAAAGTGACGATTGAAAACGAATCCGCACGGCTAAAGTATCGTCTTACACATAAAAAGGTACTTTATTTGCTTCGTGTAACGTACCGCAAGTTTTCAATCGTTTTCCTTTTTTTTTTTACCGTTCCGTACGTTTGCTTTATCGTTCAAAAAGATATAGCTTAATCGATTTCCACGGTAAAAATATATATTGCGCTCCTTTTGTTTCTCGAACGATTTCTAGTTGCTTTCGCAATATCCAGCGAGACGGAAAGAAATCAGAGAGTCGGTTGACCACTACCTTAAGGCATCTCGCAGTACAGTGAGAATATTCATGAGCCGGGTTATACACGTATGCGCACCAGTACAAAGCGATCCCCGACGATTTCCATTTCCCTTACGCCCGCCCCTTTGGTAAATCACGAGTTATCATCCATCCTATTTATCTTAGCCGAGTAAAAGATAACCGTTAGATGAGAACCCGACCACCTGTCCGTTCAGCCACCCCTATTTTTCTTCCGGCAGAACGGCAACGGGCAGAATTGCTTTGAAGGAAGACTTTAAGTGGTTGAATCCTGTCCTCGAAGTGCCTGGGATAAAATCGATCCGAGCGGAGACCAGGCAGCATACTCGACCTCCGTGTGTCTCGGTCGCCGTCCCGGAACTTTCAGCGAAACCGGAAGAACTCTCGGTGACAAAAAAAAATAACACGGGGAGAGGGGGGAGGGGGATGAGGCGAGGCAGATGAGAGATACTTTTCTGAACTCCGTTCGAAGTAAATGTCGAAGTACACTTTGCCGGAAGTTTCACTTCGCTTCGGTGCACCGAGATGTCCTTTTACGATGGCGCGAGGATTATCGGTGCGCCGTTGCTCGCGATTGTGCGAGACGGGATTCTCCGTGAAGGCCCTCGATAAGCCGAGGACGTGGAAATTGATGCAAAGTTCGACGATCGGTTACGGTCAATAAAATTACGAATTACGTAGAAATTTATTAATTCTGCATTATTATTTACTTGTACTTACTATTGTTAGTTATTTTTCAAGAAGATGATATTCTTGAATCGATTTCTTTGCGGGGAAAGAACTGCAGTTTTGCTAAAATATCTAAAAATTTAGCTAGATATAGATCTGAAAATAATTATGTTGGACCATCAAAATAATCATGAAGAAAGGATTCAAGCATAATGAGCAATGTTGCAAAAAATTTGGCGCTCTATATAGAGAGAATTTTCTCATAAAATTTATCCTGAAAATCATGGTAGTGAGATAACATCATATTTCGAAGAATTTTATGTGATTTTCTCTGACTTATTAAATATATCTATTATACTACACATATTTTACATTTTATTACAGTAAAATATAAAATATGTTTGTCTATTTTTACTAAAATGTACAGTAAAAAATTTCAATGATTTTAAAATATGTTGAACAGTTTATGATTATTTTCTTTAGTTTTAAATACAATAAATACAACATGATATTTTCAATCTAATTTAGTCGCTCATGATAATTTTATCATGCAGCATGATCGACGCGCTGTTTACACCATAAACAAACAAATTGATAGAAGAAATAAAGTAATATGTAAAGAAGGAAACACGTGATCAAGAGGCAAAGTTGTCAACTCTGGTCCATAAGCAATCATTCCCATCACAGCAACATCCCCTTCAGCTAGGGCTAGAGCCACTAATAGTAGCGCTAATCCGGTTAGCATCATTACTAACGGCTGTAGCCTTTGGTGAAGGAGATGTTGCTGTGATGGAAATGGTTGCTTGTGAGCCAGAGTTGGCAATTTTGTCCAAAGGTCCTGGGTTTGAATTCTACTACAGTAAGCGTGTTTCTTTCAAAAGAGACGATATAGCATTAAACACACAGTCATATAAAGACAAGCTTAGTATATATGCATATCATTATATAAAAAAATCTGCTTTAGAACATTTTACAATGTTAATTCTTATAAAACAGTTTATAAAATGTCTTTTTTATACACTGAGAGAAATCGTTTGGTAGAATAGTGATCAAATGAATTTTATAGTTACTGGTACTAAAAACGTAGTTACATTTAACAAAACTTTTTGTAATTTGTTGTATGAAAATAATTATTTGGTTAAGGCTACAAATTGTTCAAAACAACTATATATATATTAGTAACTATATATATATATATTAGTAACTATCACTATAAAATTCATTTGCTCACTATCCAAGCTATGTTGATTTAACATTTCTCTCAGTGTATACTTCAAAAATTCCTACAAAATTCACTAATACTTGATAGATTGTTAAGTTGTTCAAATCTTGTCAATACACGTGTTATTTGTGTAGCGAATTTTGTAGTAAAATATAATTAAAAATTCTTTGTATAACAACCACATTATATAAGATGTTCAATATTGCTAGGACGTCAAAACTTTTTGCAGCATTGCTGATCGCCTTTCACAATTATTTTGATGATCTAACAAAATTTTCAGATCCGCATTCAGCTAAATTTTTAGATTCTTTAGCAAAATCGTTCTTTCCGTATGCATATTTCATAAACATATTGCTTATTGCTTCACTACTAGCCGCCTTCCTTGTGTTTCGCGTGTTTCGGATCCATCATATATATCTACACAACTATTTCTGCACAATGTATTTTTCCTTCGACAGCCCACGTCAATTCGCCGTTTATTCAAACTGAACTATTAAACTCGTTTCCGACATCCGGTTCAAATAATGACGTAAAGTTACCGCGGTACTCATCGGAATTTCCAGAATTTCGTTGGTGGGCGAATGTCCGCGGTGATGTTTAGAAACGATCCGCGAAGCAGTGTCGTAACAACGATAATCACCGAGTGGGAAAAGAGCAACGTGACCGGCAATTTGGTCAGCTTACGCCGGATGTATGCGCATTCCCGGTTAAGTCGTGCATTCTCGCACGTCCACGACCTTTCGGTGGGGACCGCCATACCGCGAGTTACCGGATTCGATCTCGGATGCCGCAGCTTCGAGGGCTGCTGCATACAAAAAGGCGCCTACTCCTGTTCTCTTACGTGTTCGCGGACATGTTCCTCGAATGGGCGATCCTCGGATTCTCTATCCTGATCTCATATCTACCAACGAGTCGGATGTGACTTCCGAACGTAATGAACATCGACGTTTGCACGTATCTTGTAATGTCTGTATTTGAACGAGATATCCCCCCCGAATAATTAGTCCAAGGATTTTTTAGATGCAAATTAAAACGCAGTGAAAGACATAGGATGTTGCATATTTCCATACTTTTATTAAGGTTTTAAAACTAAAAAATAAGTATTAATATTTATATATTAAGAGCTTAATTCAGGCGTTACATGAGAGAGTCTAAAAAATGATTAATGTCTGCAATGCAATCGTAAAACTAAAATTTACATGCAGGAAATATTACTCGCGTTTGATGTAACACGTGCTTGAAATCACGCTGTTTAATCATACTAAGAACTCTAAAAGCACATTTTGTCTACGAACAAACTACTAACTGGCATCATTCCGAGCGAGGAAAACTTTTTGAGTACGCGAAAGCGGGTTGTAGTTCACGTTCGAGCGAATTTCAGAGAAGGTCTGGCGTTCGTTCAACTGGCCATAATGCAAGGACTTGAAAAAAAAAATAGACTGAGACTTCTTGGTTCGGAAATAAAGACAAACTTATTCACAATGAACAGCTCAATGAGCAAAAAATACACGGAGAGAATTTTTCGTTACATTATACCGCAAAATTCGATACAAACTTTTGCCATGTATGATGATAGTCTTGGCAACTTATCAAATATTATGAGTAACTAATGATAAAAATTTTTGAAATATACAAAAGATATTTTATAAATTGCTTAATAAAAATTACTATGCAGCATTGTAAAATGTTCTAAGGCAAAATATTTACAATTCGAGACAACATCTTACATAATAATACATAATCATATACAAATTTTGTCTTTATATGATTATATATTTAATATAAAGTTATATATTGTTTTGAAAAACACGCTTATCCTAATATTCGAATCTTTGGAGTTTTCTGCCTTATGTGCTACACTATTAAAAATATCATGAAATCCAATGTATTTTTAAGTTAAATATCTATAACTGAAAAGTATGTGAATAAAATTGAGTGCACTTTTGATAACATTAAATGTTTTTAATGTACCTGCTTGAATTTTGTTTCCGTTACATTATATTAAACTCTGCTGCCTATTTTTAATAATATATACCATTCTTTTATTGACAAATGTATTATATACTGTCTACTGATGCTATAAATAGCTCTCTAATCAACTACCATGTTGCTTGATAAAATTTTCATGAGGTACTAAGGGCTGGTTGTTTCATGTCTGGATAAATTACATGATAAATTATCTAATGGACAAATGTCTATGTCTAGATATCCATTTAATACGTCTATGTGTAGATATAGACATTTATCCATTAGATAATTTACCACGCAGTTTATTCAAAGTTGGAACAACCGACCCTACGTCAGATTGAAAATACCATGCTGTATTGTAAAATTTATATAAGACATTACATATGTTTATCGCTATTTGGCATGCATTCTCTTTAAAGCAATAAAGAATTACCATAAATAGTTTAACATATATTTAAATCATTGAAATTTTATTATAGTTTTGTAGATGTAATAAAACATATTTTACGTTTTACTGTATTAAAATATAAAATATGTGTAATAGACATTAATAAATCAGAGAAAATCATATAAAATTCTTCGAAATACAATGTTGTTTTTCGCGACTACCACACTGAGAGAAAAAATTATAGAGTTGGCAACTATAAAGGGACAAGTTTTGTTAATAGAATTATAATATATAGTTAAGTGAACTATATTATAGTTATTGCAATAAGTTAATGGTTAAGAGAACTAATAAAAAATAGTTATAATGTATTGTATTACATAGTACAATATATAGAATATAGTATAATTTATTGTTATATAGTATATAGTATATTTCTGTTAACAAAATTTGTATAGTTGTCCCCTCATAGTTGCACTACAATTTTTTCTCTCAGTGCATGATTGTGTGCATGCAGCGCATGCACACAAAATTCCTTGCAAAAATAGATGTAAATATAACCGGGACGTTATAATCGAGACGTAATCTTAGTGACGTATTCCAAAGCTACTCATCCGTTTGGTGCGCACCACTTACATCAATGCTACGTGTGAATAACAGAATAAGAGCACGGAAACTGCACACATAAATCAAACAACGCAGGAGAACTATTTTAGTCTCGTGCGAATTCGACAAATTGAGACATCCTACGAACAGCGATGGCATCGAGCATGATGTAAACATCTGAGCAAACTTAATACTCGGGAACATATTAATAGTCTTGTCATAAAGTAAAAGCAACTTGTTACTAAGAATCTGATGTGAAAAAATAAGATTCATCAAATATTTTGTTCGAGAGATGAAAATATTATAAAGAAGTTAATGTTACAAAAGAAGCTATACTTTATAAAATTTATTTTTTTAATAAAACCACTGAGATAAGACAAGCCATTTCAAGTAAATAATTAATTCGGACGAGAATGCTCCGAAATTGACTGATTATCTGGCAATAAGATCGTTTTTTTTTTCGTAAAAGTTGAAGATCCATCAATTACAAAAACAAAAAAAAAATTAGAATTAAATAATAATTAATCAATGCTGTGTAGACTGGCGTTGAAAATGATAAATCGGATTTCAAGTCGGACCCATCACTATGTAGGAGAGACGACGTGAGGGAGGAAAACATTCCGACGACGGCATCCTGAGGGCAGATCGGGGTCCATTCATCGTGAGCCGTCGGGGGAAGTCCCGGAACTGGGATTCGGATATGTGTCCAGGGTCAGTGTGCCGTCAGACCGAGAAGAAATAGCTGATTCTGGCATGTAGCCAACTTCCTTCAGGGAAGTCTTTCTCGCTCCTTCTCTCTTCTCCTCCCTTCCTCCTTCCTCTCTTTCTCAGAAAGATGCTACGATTTTTTTCCTCTCTCGCGCGACATCATTTTCACTTGCGACGTGGAGAACATCGATTATTGTTAGAATATCGCAAGTAGCAAAGGTCTTATCTCTCTCGATCGCGGTCTTTAGTGACCGATAATCACAGCTTAATCAATCTTCGGTTTTTGATCGCGGAAACCGAACTGTCGTTGGCATAAAAGAAAATGCAAGAAAAAAATTACAAATGTGTAAGAACTTCTTCGAATTCCAACTTCGCCTTTCTCGTTGTTATCATACTTGCGAGTGGATCGCGCAGAACGAATAAATGACGCGTAGAAGTTTGATAAAGATATGATAAAATTTAATATTCAAACAATATCGTATACAAGATAAGGCTGCGAACTCCGGTGGACAATGCTGTTCCGGAAAAGATTGCTGGTGAGCTGTAACTGGAACAAAAGCAGGACGCAATGGGAAAATTTTGAAAATTCAAATCTGTGTCGCTGTGCGGGGATCATATATAGAAAATAAGAAACATTCCGAATATCTAGAAACTTTCCCCTCCGGTTCTGTTCAACTATATGCACGCCGAGAACGGCGCGCGGCGTACAATGTAACTCTCAAATCCAGATGTCGGTTCAGAGAATATTGCACAATGCTCGCAACGGAACCATTGACATGCCAATTAGCGGCGACCGTCGGACTGGTAAACGCCGACGAAACGTGCCGCCAATTTAGAGCAACTGGATCTGTTACTAATTGACGGCCGAGTGCATCGCGGGTCGTTTTCAAGCGAGCGAGTAAAATAGAACTAGCTTCTTACATGAATGACCTCCCGTTGATCTATGACTACGGAGGAAAGAGAACATGCTGTATTCTATGATATCGCGAGCATACCATCGGCGCTTTTGAGAATTATAGAGCATTTAAGCAGCAATCTCCTCGATAATATTTGATAATATCTATCATGTGAAACTTATATCATACGTAGTACTTCATTAAAAAATATGTGCATCTATTTTTTTTATGTACACATTATATATAGCATGTATATCTTTTAATATAGAAGAGAAGATGGTATTATGGCTTCTAAGTATAATAACCGCTCTTAAGAGGATGCTGGCGGCGTCAGTTTATTCAATTGACGTGTCTTACACACATACGATTTATGAAGCATCAACAGATTTCTACATCTGTTACATCAATGATCTCTACATCTATTACTCCATCGTGATCTCAAGTATACTCATAAACAATTTGTCAAAAATTATATTCTCTTCAATTAGGTTTCTAAATTTAATTCTAATGATTTAGCATTATTCATTTATTGACTTTACATCTAGCTCTGCCTTTGTTTTGCACATATCATCTACTTAATTTTAACAAAATAAATATTTCGATGAACTGATAGCATTGATCCTCTTTTGAGATAAAACTCGATTAAAAAAAACTAAAATTTTTTCATTTTTTCCTGTTTTTGACAAAAAATAAACCAAAGGTGTATATATCAGCATGTGTACTTTTATCATGTAAAAGAAATTATAATTCTATAAAACCAATGTAAGGTACAACTTTTTTAACAAAATAGTATTTTTATTGAGCCAGCATCACCTTAATATCTCCATTATTAAATGATAAATTCTAGTAATTTCTTAGGGAATTCGGTAATTATTATTAATGGATTTCAGATAAAATTATTACACACTACCCTTGTGTGATAACACAACTTCTACAATCTTTAATAAATAATAACTGTAAATAATAATTCATTAAGTAAACATTTCCTTATTTTCATATTTACAATCACTGTTTACAAAAAAGAAAAATTATAATGTAATATATATTTATAATATTGTAGAAAATACTTTTAACAATTATGAATGAGTTGATACAAAAATGATTTTTAAAAATTAAATTAGTATTAATGGAAAATCACTAGTAGATAAAAAATAAAATTTTAATAAACTTTGGCTGCATAAAAATTTTTATAATTAGTAAACGATTTATTTAATAGAAAAATTATAATCTTCAAATAAATAAATACAATTTGTTATTTTAAGCGAATGCGTTTACAGTTATAAACAAATACATGGTTTACTATAGTTAAGGAAAAAATTTTTTTTCAGTGTATTTTTCTTTAGCGTATTATAGATATCAGATAAAAATGATTAAAAGGTATTCATGTTGTCTAAAAGGAAATGTTGTCTTGAAAGGAAATTCCAAGCTCTACTTGTCAGGAAATATGTTAACTATTGCTCTATCAGTAAGATCAATCAGTTCATACATGAAAGTGTGATTTAACATTCCATCTTAGTCACTCGTTATTAATTTATGGCCAATCCGATGTTCCCATATGTTATGTCATATCTCGTAACCTCGTCTTTCACATAATAGAGCCAATGTCTAGAAGTCATACTAACGGCAGAGTCAACGCCCTATAACTATCCTCGATCGTACGTCTCCTTTTTGAAGTGACCATACACTCGCCCACGATCTAGTACACCGAATTATCTGCAGCTGCCATTGCTACTATTATCTCGATTCTTCGCGCGTGATACAGAAATCTTGCGTCTCGATCGTGCAATAATGATCGCTCTTCTCCAAGTCGATCGCTTCCTTCCAAGCTGCATGGACAGTGTCTTAATAATCGACTTATCAATCTCGAATAAATTGATCGGACGAGATCACTGACCGCCTATATATCCGTCCGTGCCATCTGCGTCCGCGTACGAAGATTATTGGATTAAATAAATCCTTCTGTGCTCTAGAAACGAGTGGCTCGACGAGACTGTAGAAATAAGCAAATTGTATGGTTTAAGGTTCGGTAATATATTTTCCGTAATTATAAAGATTACATCGTAAGATACCGCCGGTCGCCGTAATAAATCGAGGTGCTCGTGTGTACTTGTGTGTAAAGGAGAGAAGGGGGTGGTGAAATACCATTTTGTTTTTTAAAATAACTCAGTAAATATTAACGCGACATAATTCTTATCATCACCAGCCATAAAGTTCTACTAATCACCATAGATAGAAATTTATCGGTTTTCTAATGTCATAAAAGGCATTTTTAATTATGAAAAATTACAAATTAATGATTCTTTGTAGATCTTACACACTAATAAGTGCTACAAAACAATGTTTTGTAAACATTTTATAAAATATATTTTATAAGAAAAAAATAATTTTTTTGCCAGTAAGTATTAGATAATGTTCGCTATGAGGTTGTAAAGTCGCAAAAGCGGTCATAAAAGGCTCACAGACCTTCTCCTTTATATATACTTTATCTACTGAAAAAAAAGTTTGGTAATAGCTATCAAGGGTTGAGTGAAATAATGCCAATTAAATATTCGGTTAATATAATCAACAACAATTTTACTTTTCTAAATATTTAGCAAGTATTATCAAATTTAGTAATATTTACAAAATATTTAGCAAAGTAAAATTATTTTTAATTATATTAACCAAATATTTAATTGGCATTATTTCACTCAACATTTGATAGCTATTACCAAACTCTTTTATCAATGTATGCCAAATTCATGCACACATCACATATTAAATTCAATTATTTAGAAGCCACATTCAAAGCCTTCAAGCTAATAAAGTTACAAAATTAATATCTAACGTATTTCTTAAAATTACGTAAAGAATATATATCTGTAAAAATTTTTGTTGTCTGCAAAATGTGAAATTCAACAGTAGTCTTTTACAAAGACTTTATGAACACTACAGTGAGAAAAATGTTTGGTGAAATCAACCAAAGTATAGTTAAATAGGGATCAAATGAATTTTATAGTTATAATTACTAAATATATAGTTGTTTTGACGAAACAATTTGTAGCTTTAACCAAACAATTATTTCCATACAACTAATTATAAAAGGTTTCGTTAAATGTAACTAAGTTTTTGGTACCAGTAAGTACAAAATTCATTTATTCACTATTCAACCAAACTTTGATTGATCTTACCAAACGATTTCTTTCAGTGAACGCGAATTATACAAGGTATCTCATCACCCCACACCTATCTCACAACCCCCTTCTCTCCGCAATCGAGACACGCGTGATTGTAACACCGCAGACTGTGGCATTCTTGGCACTCGCGCGATTACTGCGTAAAGTGCAAACGTATCATTGGTATCTTCCTTCGTGATCTCCAAAACATCGAAATATGTTTACGCGCCACTTAAGTAACATTGTAAACAAATACCTGCGCTGAAAGTACGCGTTCCCCTATCAGCGAGAAACGCGGTATAAAATAAATTGTGTGCATCAAGACGAGGGGTATCGGCGATTCCAGCCGTCGCGACACAAAAAATACTCCGTCCGTCCGTCGAGCAACGTGTAGCTATATCAATCCCATTCTCCTCGGAATGAACTCGCGACAGCTGCGCTTTCCTCGATTGTCGCAAACCGCACACTCGAGCGATCGTACGTGCGGGTCGATAACGCCTGTAAAGACGCCGAAGCAAGTGTCCTTGAGGCAGCTAGCCTCCTCCCTCCGACGAAGTCGTCTCTCTTACCTGAGTCTACGGACACTTAAGCGGCTTACCAGGTAATTTGCCAAGGGGAGATCGATAACCGATAATTTACACGCCGGTTACACGAGACGTCCTCGGACGACTCCATCCGACTCGATCCGGCCTGCGCGTGGGTGGTTTACGAGAAATCGCGCGCGGCGCCGATTACGGCACACCTACATAGGTACGTGGTGCGACGGGTGTCCTTACTTACTCATGTATGTACGTCGCTCGTAAAATCCTCGAGGTTGGACAGAGGTGTCGCGCGTTGTCCGGTACGCGGCGGCGGCGGTGGCGATCGGCGTACGATGGCGTAACACGCGAGCAAGAGGGCCGCAAATAGGGACGGTCGCGCGATGATTTTTGATGAAATCAACAACGAGATTGACAGTGGTCGATGATCGGGAACTGTAATTATACCCTCTCTTGCGGCTAGTTGCTTATTAATTGGGAAGTAGGCGCGTGAGTTTAATTAGTAGGCGCTTTCTCAGCGCTATGCTTTGAAATGTATTTTTGCACATATGTATGTTATGTCATAACTAAATAATATAGTTTTAAAAAAACCGCTTCTTTCAAATCGCTGGAAAAAAACCGGAAAAATTCCGATTTTTTTCTGAAAAATTACTTTTTTGCGAAAAATTACTGTTTTTGCTATGTAAATAACATGCTAATTTTACAGTATTATCAAAAAACACCTTGTAAAAGCGCTGGAATTAATATTGAGCTAATTTTTATGTTTATATTTGGAATTTTACATCATTTGAGGTTTAATAATTATTAATTATTAAACAAACTGTTCTAAGAACAAATGTATCCTAATAACTAGTTTAAAGACTAATTTAAGTTAATATTTATGTTAGTTATTTGAAGAATTTTGAATATTAGCAATTATCAAGAGGCAAAGTTTTATTTTATTTAAAAAATACATTAATTCTGTTTTTATTTATTTTTGTGATTTGCTTTTTGTTTCCTTCGTATTCACATTATCAAAAATAAAAAGAAAAAACTTTAAGGGCAGAAACTTAAAAACAGAAACTAATATTAATTTAATTTTATACAGACCGTTTTCTAGTTATTTCTCACTAATACAGATGTTTTATAGTTTACTTCTTCCTGTACATTGTTATAAATTTAATTATTTCAAATCATTCTCTCGATCTGCTATTATCTTATGAGCATGATATTTAGACTATGTATTTTTTAATTTTTGCAATACAAGTTTTAAAATATTAATTAGAATGAAAGTGACAAGATGAAAAATCGAGCTGTCTCACGAATAGAAGTATGGCAAACTACGGACTCGAAAATAAGTGTGGCGAGCTAGAGTTAAGAAATCATATCGTAAAATAGGTAACTTTGATACTGATGAGGTACCACCATAGTACAATACTTTTTGAATTTTTCCAATGAATTTTTCTATCCCTAAGAAAAAAACCGAAAAAATCCGCGGAAAANTAAGTAACTTTGATACTGATGAGGTACCATCATAGTACAATACTTTTTGAATTTTTCCAATAAATTTTTCTACCCCTAAGAAAAAAACCGAAAAAATCCGCGGAAAATTGAAAAAAACGGGTTTTTTTCCAAGCCTTTAAAACTATACTAAATAATATAATTAATAAGGAAAAACTTTTAAATAATTGAAAAGAACATCAGTTAATTTTATTATGTCATTCATTTTCCCTCTTTTTTTCTTCTACTTTTTCTAAATTATTAGAGAGTTTTATTACACTTATTAAATTTATTACACATTTGTTTTTCTGTGTGTGTTTATGTGTATAAATTACATAAAATGTGTTAACATATTTTAATGTTATTCTATGTTATATTATTCTTTTATATATTTTTTTTATGTATTATGTTCTTTTAAATTATTGGAATCTTTTCTTATTATATTATTTAGTTATGATACATATATATGTATACATAAATGTATATATAAATAAAATAAAATAGAAATTTTTTCCTTTTTTCTGTCTTTTTCAAATTTGATAAACATAAATTCTTCCCCTAAAATTTCCTAAAAAGTATACGTTTATCTATATTAGTATATTTTTCCAGTATAGGTATTATATTAAGAAACGCAATATATATTCGGTCATAATATTAGAAAAGTAGAGAAGACAAAAAATTTAAAGTGTAGGAATCCTGGAAAACTCTAGCCAAAATTAAATTTTAAATATGTGTATTAATTGACCTTAATATCTAAATAAATTAAAAAATTGTTTAATATAGTACTTTAAATAATAATAATCAGTGTAATTTAGTTGCTGGACAAACCGACATAAATATGAAACATTAATATTTCTCGTAGCATCACGTTTATTGTTGAGAAACACGTTACATATTTGCATACATATATTTCACTTTGTGTTACAAACAATACTGTGTTATATAAAAATAACGTGAAACTAACAATAAGTAAAGCGTGGTGTACGGAAAATAAGCAAAACTTAACAATACTCATATTACATATTCAGTTCAATTATAATTAATCACTTTTTTTATTATATCATGCGACTATCAATATTTACTATATTTCCGAATATTTCCCAGCAATCTTTAAAACTTGCATACAAAAATTTTTTCATACGGTTTAATTCGCAATTTACAAAAATTTCAAAAATTTGTGGATTTTATGTAAAAATTAACAATATTTAATCAAAATTTTTTGTTAGACTCCGCGCTCATATTTCTCTTATAAGTTATGATGACTGCAATATATTTTGATTATTCTGCGTTATTTTATGATTATTTATACATGTATGTTATTATATTTTTTTTTAATTGGTCAATAATTGAGCGATTATAGATAAACTATAATCGTAAACAAATATCATAAACAAATAATCATATCTTTAAAATAATCATATCTTTAAAATATCAGAAATTTTGATTTTAAACACGAATTAGAATATCTTAAAATTATACTGTGCAACTATTGTGAAAATATTAAATTTTACGTAGGAACAAGTGTGTCTGCGCTATTTCTCCACACTATATACAAAGAAAGATTAAATGTACATAAAAGAAAAATATGATAATACCAGTAAATTGAAGTATATAAATAAGAAACGAAAAAGCACGACAAGATGATCGGGACGCGAGCACACTCCCGGGTTAATACGCAGATTGCCGAGAAAGTATATGTCAATATTTTATGAAGTGAATGTAGGACGCGCGATATTAGAAGAGAATGTATTAATCCAATATTGATTCTTCCTCAAAGAAGGTTTAGTATACATAATTAAATAACTACGATTAATGCGTCATAACACAGTTTAACAATAATCCTTTTCTTTTTCTCTTGGAAACAAGTTAGCCGCGTGATAACTTTTCCGCGTAATTGCGGAATCTAGTCGCGTAGGGAGATGCATTTCACCGTGCGTGACAACAAAAGGGACGAGGGATGAGGTTTCGCCTAGATTACGTCACAAGAGGACGACAGGGAAGAAGAGAGGGAGGAGAAACTCGGGAAATAGAATGATAAAAACACCACGGAAAAAGGAGAGAGGGAGCGAGAGGAAGAGAGAGAGATGACCGAAGCACAAGGGAGCTCTCGTTCCATGGCTCGCCTGTTAATTACTGGCCTTATAACCAGCCGGTGCCTTGTACCATCCAAAGAGAGGGAGAAAGAGAGAGAGGAGAGAGAGAGAAAGAGGCATCAACGCCTGCGGGGTGAGAAAAAAGAAAGACCAAGTAGAGAGGGCGACACAAAGTGAGTGAGAGAGGAATTCGGAGCCACCGGGAACAAGCTAACCCCCGTCGACGTTGCTTTGCCGGTGTCCCGTTAATCTTGTCTTAACAAGGGTTTAACTCCGTCTCGCGAATTCGCCAGGTACGAACGCGCACACGGGACATCTTCACTCGCGTGTACACGGTACTACCAATATCCGAGTGTGTGAGTGCGCTGGTAGCACATGTACGCGCGAGTGTCGCACAGGGATGGTGTAATCAAGTCCGATCCTGGATGTGTTAAACCGATATCTATTAACCCCCCACTCGGCAAACTGCCGTATCGTTTCCGGCTAAACATCTCGGGCGAATTAGCTTCTGCGCTTGATTAACTCTTTCGCCGCTCAAAATTAGCCAGCTTGGGATTAAAATCGTCTTCCCGGCTTGAAATGTACCGTGTTAAAGTTACTACTGTTACTTTATAAAGCTGAAAATACGTCGCACTTCATACTACTTCCAAGAGATCTTCGGACTTCGGTCAAGCTACGTATTTGGCGTTTTAGCAGGTAACAGCGATGACTCGGTACGCTTGCTCGTGATGTAATGTGTCACAAATACTACTCTGAAACCGTGTAACAAACAGGCATAGGTATTTGCATCTGCTTGCATGATGGAATATGCACGTGTGTATATGCGATTGTTGATACACGAACGTGCATAATACTCGGATAAGGCGATTCCGCCGCAGCCGGAGACGTATTAAGCCTACATCTATTAGGGTGTGCCGTACACCCTACATGACGCAACGTCACCATCAGCGAGAGAATTGCCCCGAGCAACTTGAGAAATGTCATTAAGTGCTCGCCGAGGCGCAGCCAATATGTGCGGATGCGGGTATGTGTCAGCCGTATTAATAAGTTATCGAGCTCTATAGTATTGAATGATGCGATCTATCCTACCTTCGTACATTCAGAATGATGATTTTATCATCAAGCGCTTGATGATTTTATCTTAGCGATCATTTGCCATAAATGAATCATCGACATTATAATATATTAAAGATTTGAAATTCTTTGTAATAGAAAATTTCTATCATATATGAGTATATATATGTATAAAGGAAAATTGCGAATACCGATATAGATCACCTAAAGCGACATCATCTCTTGTTTCTCGGAAATTAAATATTGCACTTTATTAATACTAATAAGAACATGATCCATTTAGATAATTAACAAAAAATCAATAATTCAGTAGCTGTGACTTTTTTTTATATAAAGTCTGCTAAACACGAATTTAAATTCTTCAAAAGTGATAATAAAATTTGCATAAACTTTTTTTATGAAATGCACAGTATAAACAATAGTGAGCATATTATTGATAATATTAAATCATATTACATATTAATAGCATCCTATATAATTCTATTTAGATAATTTTTAGGTAATATCGGTACTGAACAAAACAATTTAAGAAATGAAAACAATATTTTCATACTTTTCACATTATCTTAAATAATTTAAAAAAGGTAACCCATTTCTATAAGAGCAAGATTGATATAATATATTCTAAAAATCTAGATAAGATAAACATTTTTTCATTTAAATAATTATCTAGATAAGTTTATGTGGATAACGGTAAACACTTGTTCTATTTTCTTTGATATGAGACCACTTTACACTTCTTTTATCTAAAATAAAAATAAAGATAGTACGAAATACATTATGATAATCTAGATAAAGATAAGATGAAGCTATTTCTTTAATTAGATGATTATCTACATAGACAACTTTATGTAGATTATTGTAAACATTGGTTATAGTGTGTTAACACTAGCAAATATTACGACAAATTATATATTGGAAAGGTGACGTCAAGAGCAATCTATAATAATACCAATTGAATTATTTGCAGTGCTATTTTGTGCCAGTAAAAATAAATAAAAAGAGATTATTTGTGTATGATAATAATGTACGAGTTTTTCGGAAAGGAACACTAATAGATGCTATAAAAAACATTTGTGATGAATTTGAAATTCCCATGCAATGTTTCTATAGTGTCTATCATTTTTATTCCTTCTCGAAACTCATACATTATATTATAATCGCATGCAAATATTATTTTTTAGACTCATTTTCGTTGACACAAAATTGCACTAAATAATTCAAATAGCATCAACTTCTGCCAGTATTAACGTAACAAGAGTAAAATCATCTCTTCAAAAGAAGCCAAGACTTTTGCACTCATTTAATACCATGTCGGTTTTAAGGACTCATTTTGTTAGACACTCATGTTTGCTTATGAAAAATTTATTTATTGCAAAATTCGAAACAATGTTATAAAAATTGTTACACCATCTGAAAAGGCACTTTCTAGTTTATATTTATGTCTTTAAAGTTTTATTTTTAGTTTCTGTTTAAAAAATATAATCCAAAAACAAAGTGATTATCGGTATCGGCGACCTTATGCAATAATTTTAGAGAAATGATGGACGATGTAGGGTATTCACAACAGCGTAAAATTCTAACTTCGTAGAATATTTATCTTGAATTAGTCCACAATGCCTCATTTGAGAATTTCACCATAAACGTATTAATCAAGACTCTTGTGACACGCATATAGTATCGTATAATATTTATGAGCATTTACGCAGCGTACAGTTATGGTGCGGTTTCCACCTCTATTTCCGCGGTCATATGCGCTTGTCAGTGAACTCGCCATTTTTCACGCAAATTTTCCGAAAATGAGGTTTCAACGCGCTTGCCAGCCGTCCGACGAAATTATCCGCCGCCGTGACCACGTCTGTTTTTATGTAGATTACGTACGTGTCCGCCGCACAATACACCGCTGTAAAGTGGCCAACGAAATTATTCCCACGTGTAATTTTGCGCGTAAATTTTTTTCACCCGGTAACAGCGATTCTCTGACGCACAGATTTATAATTTCTTTTTCACGATTTTTAAATAGACGGCGAGATGCTATAATATTTAATACGTTCCAGCGCAGGCGGGTGGTAATATAAAAAATTCGTGAGAGACGCCGTCCGAAATAGAACGTGTATCAAAGTACTTTTTCTTTTATATTTAAAGAGCTAAATACGTTTTATCGAAATTCGTGGTTACGACGATTGAGCAGTAAAAAATGGCAGTCGATTGCACAGGTGACGAAAGTAAATTGTTGACGATTTTTACTAGCGGAACGTGTTAACCGTTTCGATTTACGCTTTCCATATTTTACAACATTTTCGACTGTTACGCTGTCGACCGCATCGAAAATAAATGCGTGCGGCTCGCTTGTAATTGCCAGGCACCGCAATCCGTTATCAAATCAAATGATCGTCGAAACGGACGACGAATTAATTGGAGCAACGCACTCGACTCATCAATCCGTACACTATTATCGCCGGATAGATGCACGCTCGTTTCCCCCCCATTTAAATCGCAGTCGACAGTCGTCGCACAGACGTGAGCGCATTATAAAATCGCAGGTAAATGTCAGGATCGCTATTATTATGAGCACGCACGATCGAGTGCGGCGGATTACCGAGTGCAGTCGATGAGGCGGCTAGCATCAAAATCAATGAAAACACGAGAGGAACAGCGAACGCATTATGCAGACGACGTCAAGAGGGAAAGCACCTTGTATTTAAAATTCGATAAAAATACAAAAGAGGAAAGACGTTACATGTTAGTTTCATATTAATTACATTTATTAGGCGTTTGAGATTAAATGTAATTGTGAGTTCAAATGAATGTAATACAAAGAATAAAATATGGAATATCTTAATTAATTTTGCAAGAATTTTTTTTTTATATTACAAAGAGCCAACGATTAATGATATGTCATGTTTGAATTTTAAAAAAATTGCGTGTATCGCATCTTCATAATTGTATTAGAGTCAAGATCATATTCTCTGATCGTTTTACATATATATTCGATGAGAATAAAGAAAAAACGGAAACTTAGCAGTCACAGTCACAAGTGTATGTTATCGAACGTTATTAATATTATCCGAATGAATTATTATAATTTCAACCGTGAGCCGTAGGCAAATCTGCAACTACAGAAAAAAATAATCGTAACCGCTCGGATAGAACTTCGTGAGTATGTAGGACACTGCTATATATTTTTGTAAAGATGCAGCTTTCTAAATTTGAATCAGTGAAATCTTACTGATTGACACTGACAAGGGAACCTCTCGAAATGTAACATCCCGATTTTAATGAAACTTTACATACATTTAGGTAACATAATTAGATGATTTTAGAAAATATCAATTGCGGCCAATATACGGTTTCAAGGGGTGAAATCATCCCTTATGTGTATAGCGGTTTTCAGCTTTTTTCGTTATATCTCGAAAACTATTCGAGATATCAAAAAATGTTTTATACCAAAGTTTTACAGCAAAAATATCTCTATTTAACTGTGCTATTTGTTTTCCGAAAAAAGGGGAAATTTAAAAAAAAAATTTTTTTCAGAAAATAAAAAGCGTAGTTAAATAGAGGTAATTTTATTGTAAAACTTTTGTATAAAACATTTTATGATATCTCGAAGTTTTCGAGATATAATGGAAAGAGCTGAAAACCGCTATACACATAAGGGATGATTTCACCCCTTCAAACTGTACCTATATTGGCCAACTGATATTTTCTAAAATCATCTAATTATGTTACTTAAATATATGTAAAGTTTCATTAAAATTGAGGTGTTACACTTCGAGAGGTTTCCTTGTGAGAAAAAAAAATTGTTAACTTAATCAAATTTTTCAACTTGATTAAATGTCTTCAAATATTTATGTATTTAAGTTAAATTGAATTTCTCTTTAGTTCAAGCATTTATATATTTAACTTAAATACTTAAATTATGTAGAAATATAATCAAGTTGAAAAATTTAATCAACAATTTTTTTTCTGAGTGTATAATTTGATTAAATAGACAACATATACATGTATGATTGAGTGCGTTTTGATGAAGCCAAGCAGAATTTCTGGCTATATTATAATGCGACTCGAGGTTTTGTAACTAGAATATTTGATAGACTTTACTATTATCCGGTATTTCCTACAAAATTTCCGATTTGTCCATTTTTGAACAGATATAATGGATGTGAATCTACTTGATTTCCAATTAACGCAACAAAACATTTTTTAGTGTACTCATAACCTTTGATCAATGACTATTCGCCGTCTTTCATAATTCCAATTAAGAGGAGAATACTCTCACTGATCGAAATCAGTGTGTTATTGAAAGATAATGCACATATTGATGATTGACATACTTCTAACAATAAGTATATTACTGAAATCAGACAATTCATGTCTTTCAGCGAATAATACACTGATTCTGATTTAGAGAATGGAGAACAGAATCAATAAAATTATTCTCTCAGCAATGTAGCAATATATAGCAAATGTTCAATAATAATTTCTTCTTGAAAAATATTCTTCAATCAAATAGTGCAATCTTGAAACAAAGTGTGACAGAGCAATTAAAAAATTGCATGTACAAATTTAAAGAACACCAAGAGACGATTTCTAACAAAAGATTAGAAAATTTTGTAGCAAGCGTTTTGCATAATGCTAAAAATACGTGGTGAAGTTTTAAAGAAGACGTATGATTATTTTATAGCTTGATGTGTATTTTCTGATAACCATGAATGTTCTATATGGTAATTTTTACTCACCGGTTATACGCGAAAGCGACATCATTTTTATGTATGAGACGTAAAATACCTGAGAGCTTGCTTAAATCAGATTTGCATCACAGACAAGTGTGGAACTCGGTTAAATCAAGTCAGAGAATTATTAATTAATGTAATTAAGCCTTAATTATACGATTAGTTTTCTCAGGATAAAGCTTTATCCATTGGTTAATATTCCAAGTTCAAAATCGAATTTACTTCTGGTACTTCATTGAATTATATCGGCAACTACATGAACATACTGATAACAGAAATAAAATTATTTCCTTCACATGTCTTTAAGATATCTATGGTTAATATATATTGATTTCAATATAATGAATAATTCATTATACCGAAAATCAATAAACCACTGATAAGAAGTACTGTAGACTGTAAATTGAAACGTGTATGCTTATGTAATATTTGCTTTTAATATAGAATAGATTCGAATATAAACTATGCAAAAGCCGCAATTTTCCATGGAATTACGTTTTGATGGTGTAAATTCTTAGATATAAATCACACTCGGGAGACACGTTCACGCCGCGATCTAAAATTAATAAACCCGACGTCTATACCTCATGTAATTTAATTTAATATGCTATGTCGATACAGAGAGTGTACAACTTGTTAATATAATAAAGATGAGGATATTGATTCGGTTGTCGAAATAAATTGCAATAATAAATCTGCAGTTTTGAACCGTAAAATTATTCTGATATTAGCGATAATGATAACTTGCATTAAAATATTCGACTCATATACTCGCAATTCATATATTTCATTATATAAAAATTCTCAATATAAACATTATTTTAAAAAAAGTTCTTTTCAGTCTTTTGATTTTTTCAAAATAATGTAAGTAGTAAAAAGCCTGTCCGCAAGAAACAGAGCGTGAATAAAATATAATCGATAATATTTTACACACACACACACACACACACACGCACGCGCGCGCGCACGCACAAATACGCACATATAGAGACCCTAGAATCAGAGCCTAGCCATAAGATATTTTTGATTGAACTGCCATGTTTTTTCAACTTCCGAGAAAATGAAAGAGTTAAGTCGTGCGCACAATAAAGAAATAAAATTAATATTAAATATTTTATGAATATAGTAATTGGGAATTATTTTATTTTAAACCCTGATATAGAATTGACAAACGCACAATGAAGAAATTAGGAATAAAAGTGACGAAATAATTAAAATATAATATAGTCGTGAGCATGGCTGACCATAACTATGTGAATACAATATAATTAAATATGGAGAATAACGTGAATACAAGATAATTAAATATATAAAATAACGATATTACTGAAAATTACATGGAAAATGAAAATGAGGGTGAATATAATAAAGAAGATGACGAATTATTAATTGTGTGTGATTTAATAAGATCGTACCTACATTTCTAGAATAAAAAAGATAAAGAATAATTAGGATTCATAATTTTATGAGAGAGAATGCAATCCTTCCTATCTTTGTCACGTTTATTTGTTTAATATATCTACAACTGTCATAAAATTAAGAAAAATTATATTATTAAATATA